>JAEMWC010000177.1:405000-500000 GCA_016490735.1 Pachyseris speciosa | reverse complement strand
ATAATCAAGGTAGTCGGGCAGAAGACATGACGTAGAATTTTGCCACTTTTTGTATGTTTGAGACACGAGGACTGGGGCTCAGTTGTTCAAAGGATTATGTTAAACTAAATGCTATTTCTGACGTATGAGCTTCCGAAGAAGGCTGAAATAAATATTTTTCCGGCACAAGTTACAACTGGCGGCCTGGGTCCTAGGCCGGTGCATTATGGGTAAAACGTAGGTGTATGTAAGGGAAAGTTTAGCACGTGATAGTAAAATAGGGCTCTGAATCAACCGAGTTCTTAGCCTCCTTCGCAGCCGTTGTTTGTGTCGGTCCTATTATCCCTCCCCACCAATGTCTGCTGGACCGAGCCGCACATTCCATTCCCATTGTGTCTGAGTATCCAGTCAAGAGGGAGAATAGAAGCGACACAAACAACGGCTGCGAAGGAAGCCATGGAAACTTAGCCACCGAAATTTAAAAGCCGCGATGGGATTGGTCAGTTTCTGGGAATGGAATGTTCCGCTCGGTTCGGCAGACGTTGTTTGGGAGGGAGGACAGGACTGATTCATACAACGGCTGGGAATGAGACTCGTATTTGATATATTTATTTTTATGATTTTAGTTTTTCAGGTTATTTTTCTTTTTGTACGTATACTGTCCTTGACCTTTGCTGATGTAAAGCCTCCGTAGGATGGGCTGCCAAACGTTGGAGCATGAGCCATGGTTCGTACCCAGATTTCCTGCCTTCGTTTTTTTCCCCACGGGTTTTTTTGGGTGGCAGGTTTTTTCTGTACTCCATTATAATTGTACTTCCACTGTAAGTGGTTGCTCAGCTCAGTTTCTTTTCCTGTATTTTCATGTCGCTTGTTTTCGTGATTGTAGGTCTAATTTTACATTTCGGCAGGGGTGGCTCTCATTTCTGAACCGTTATCATTGCTGTTAGATTGCTTACATGTTGTGATTTACAGACGTTTTGTACAGCCTTTCTTGCAGTTTGAAAATATTATTTGCTGTTTTGTTCTTATTTTCCTCTTTAGCCTGCTGACTTCTCAGTGTTCATGAGGTCCAAAGTAGTGGACCACCCCAGGCTTCAATGGCAGTTTGATCTAACATGAAAGTTGTTTTGCAGTTAAGCTTATTAGCGTAACAGGTTTGTGATCTGTTTGTACATGGGGGAATGTTTGGTCCAAAGTGATGGACTCAACCCTTCGCGTAACTGGCAGTCAGACGTGAAGTTTAGCCTTACTGGCTTTTGATTTGCTTATGTATTGGGGGAATTTGCATTGGTCCAAAGAAGCAGACTCTCCAGCCTAACTGGCAGTCTGATGTTAGTGCGTTTGCACCAAAGTTCTAGCGCTCGTGTACGCGTTTATATATTTTCTTTGGTTTAAAACCTAACATTACAACAGTGCATTTACAAGGGATATCAGCAAGAATCCAACTGGTCAGCGGTCGCGGTTGGAAGTCAGCCAATGATCATGAGCCGAGCACGGTTAGCATGATGTGAGATTTAAAGTTTGAGTGTATTAATTGGTGTGGGTTTTGATCTATGTAACCACAGTTTGCGTGATTGCATGTTGTTCACTTGCAGTTCTTGTAACGCAGTTACTTGTGTGTTTTATCTGTTGTAAAGTGGAGGCAAAATTCCCGGTTAATGTGGAACTTGATTTCGGTTATATGACCCTTCGATAAGGATATTTCAAATAGAAGATTTTCGACCTGAAGTTTTAACTTGAACTTTTCTTTACCTTGCCTTAAATTGTTCCCATCAACAGATTCACAACGAGCAAGATTAAAACCTCCGCTGACTTCTAGTCAGGGATCGCGTCAGTCGACCTTCGAACAACTCGGTCCAGATCTTTGCATTGGCTTGAAATCGCCAGTTCTTCTTATATTTGCCTATAGCAGTTTACGCTGTTTACTTCATGGTCATTTTGTCGTTATACCCCTTCGCTTATTTATGAACTCACCTTTCTTGTTGTTCCTCCAACTTGCACACCATGCAACAAGACAAGACAAAGACAAGACAAAGAAAAAACTAAAACTGAACGTATTCAACTGATATATTTATGCAGCTTTTTGCATAAGAAAGCATTTTTGTTGGCAATTAGCAAATCTACAACAGTTTTCTATGGTCTCTATATCTAATAGGCCTTAGAAATGATGTCATAACTGTCCACAACTCGAGTGGAACATTGAGCCACAGGCGAGTGGTTGCTATATTGAATTACGTTATAAAAGTATGGACTATAAAAGACTGTCGTCGATTCAATAACGCGGAAACTACGAATACGAGAGGAATCGGTTTTATTTTTTGTTGCGAAAAGCGGCTTTACTGAGCGAAATCATACAAGCTATCCTGAATGAACTACATATCTTGTGAAGTTGTAAATTGTTTTATTTTTGACATCAATCAACTTCTAATGTTGTCAACTACAACAGTCTAAAATTGTATAAAATTGTATTTGGTTTTATTTTTAACATCGCTGATATAATGATCGCATCTGATTGGTGATAAATTCAGCGACTCTTTTTTTAAAGACGAGAATTGCTTTGAGGAAAAACATAGATATTAACTTTCCAATAATGCTGAAACTGTTGAAAATGGTGCTTGGCAAGGATTTTGTCATATTCGCTTCAGGGTAAGATTTTCCTGAGGTCACACACTTGTAAAGAATTATTTACAGTTATTGTAAAAAATTGCTCTCAAGTGAAAGGACTTGCAATTGACCTTCTCAGACGAAAGCCGTGGTCGTCAAAAAGAGGCTCCAATACACTTTGAAAGTAGCCACAAAATAAAGACACAAGCTGTGTCAATCAGTAATTTCATGGTGCGGATTGTAACGACCCTTTGGTCGGTCCAACATTTGCATGCTGCGACAAATTCTTTCCGTAAGGTCGCATTCCAAACTTTTGCGTGACTTTCCAACATAGTTTGGAGGAACGGAGCAATGTTTGGCCAACACTTTTAATCTGTTAGAGCCTTGAATCTTTTCCATCATTTGCCGATAACACTTTTCAGTGTTAAATCATTACATGCAGAAGTTAGTTGTATTCTTTAACGAGGGGGATAATAGTTTCTGATGAACAATTCCTTTACAATTAGTCACAAAAGTCAGCGAGCTATTATTAAAAAAAAGAATGGCTTCGAGGAAGAACACAAATGTTTCCGATAATGCTTCAACTGCTAAAATTGGTGTTTGGTGAGTTTGTTATATTCGCTTCAGGGTACGATTTTTAGAGGTAACCCTCTTGTAAAGAATTATTTACAGTTATTGTACTAAGTTTCCTTCCAAGGACTTGCAATTGACATTCTCAGACGGAAGTGAACATTTAAAAAGTTGCTTCAGTACCATTCTGTGTTTCTTAAACTTACAAGCTATGGCAACCTGCTGTACTTTAATGATGCGAATTGTAACGGCCGCATTCTTATGCCAACGATTAATAGCCGGCCTAACATGTGCACGTTGTGAGACGTTCTTTTCTATTGATGTTTGGCGTTCGGAACTTTTGCGTGACTTTCCAACATTTTTCGGAGGAACGGAGCAATGTTTGGCCGACATTTTAAATTGGAAAGGGCCTTGCATCCTTGCCATCATTTGCCCATAACACTTGTCAGTCTTTTAAAAATCACTACATCTATACGTTAAAACAATAGTGCATGTTTTATTTTTAGGTTTCGCAAATCGAGTATTTCGGTCTTTTAAATTGCTCTTTTAAGAACCATTCGAACGTCACTGTGTATAATTGATGGTCAAATTGTAATTAGCACCATCGAATGGTCCTCTATCTTTAGCTGAAAGAAAAGCCTTCAGCCTTAAGCCTGATTCACACTAGCGGCATAACGACAAAACGACATCGACATAACGACATAAGGAAAAGATCACTTTTTTCTTTATGTCGTTATGTTCGTGTTGTTAAGTTGCTATTATGTCATTATGTCTGCTTGTTCACACTGGAAACATAACTTCCTTTCTACGTCGAGATAACGTCCATTTTATGTCGTTATGTCGCTTGTGTGAACCAGAATTTACCAAATCAGCTCGGCATACTAGTTTGCCTGATTTTATCTATTATCACATTTTTCAAGTTATCGAACTACAGCTGTGGCAGCTTGCGTTGAATCATTCCTTTTGACTTCGAAAAAGGAGGCATTTTATAACAATACCCAAGATTTTACAAGAATAGAATGTTTATTCAGACTGCTCGCTCGCTCGACTTGCCTTTAAGTACAGTGAAACCTGTGTAAGTAAGCGGACGGAAGTAAGCGGACGGAAGTAAGCGGACGGAAGTGTATGCGCGCCCAAAACTATTCTTCCCATACTTTTGCAAAATGAGCCTGTATTTAGCGACACCAGCTACCGCCCTAGTCCATACTTTCTGAATAAAAGGAAAAAAAAGGAAAAAGAAAGAGAGAAGAAGAAGAAATCATGAAAAAGAAAATAAGACGGTACATGAAGTATGAATTATATCTTATTGGCATTTTTACATGGAAAGTCGTCCAAAATGTCATAAAGAAAACCTTGGAAATCTGAAGAACACTATCATACACCATTTGGTGACGTACGCCATAACGTAGAGTTTACAGCGGATAACAATTGCGCACGCTTCTTCAATGAGCCTCAAGCCAGAGATACGTGAACCAGCACCATGAAACATTGGTTGATCAAAATATTGTGAACGGTGTTTAAATTTGTCGTCGACGCAACACAATGCTCAATGTTTTTTTTTTATCTTTCAGCATGTGAGTTTTTTCTTTATTGAACAGAATAGAGCCGGGCTCTATTCTGTTCAACAACGTTTAACATTTTAAGCGGATAGACCCCTAGACATCTTGGGCGCAAAGCTGGTTCATGGTCGGCACCGACCGACGTAGGCCTTGTACTTATTTCAACATTCAATACAGCATGATACACGGATCAGTATTTGTCGAACAGCAGTCGCAACATTTGTTGATTAACGGATGTTGGCCCCTGTACAATTGGCCTTACTGGGAACTCTTTTATTTGCTCCGTGCCCTCTTCAATAACACATGAACGTGAAGTTCAAAAATGCAAATAACACGGTTTTCAATGCCGTGAATCACTGCGACGGACCCCTCAGAACCAAAAACGTTTTCTTTGAAGATAACTTTGAGCTCTTTAATCGGTGGATTTCGATCTACTTTGTCGGTTTCTTTATTTTCCGGTCCATTGTGCCGTGGTTACGACTGAGAGGAGAGAATATCGCAAATCGTTAATTTTATTTTCAATCTACAGTACTATTGAATGGTACATTAATAGGTCTATAGCATTCTTAAAACCTTTTATTGGCTAAAAGCAAAAAAAAAAAAAAAGCTTTGAAGATCATAACAAACCTAAATTGTACAATTCAGACCATAGTAAAAAGAAGAGAGAGACACACACACACAAAACAACAACAACAACAACAACAACAACAACAGCAACAACAAACAAACATGGAAAACAATCTTGGTGGCAACTCTAATCCACATCATACGTCGAGAGCGAAAAAGGGGAGACTACTCTCCATATTAAAGTTCACAACAAAACAAATTGCTTGGCACCTTCAAAATCTAGACTAGTCTAGTCTAGACTAGTCTAGTCCAAGGAAACAATAATGAAGCAGGAAAAGATACTTTAAATGATGCCTAGGTAAAATAGGTGTTATCTTGTATCAAAAAGGCTTTGAACACTCTCTATTCTCTTTCTTTGGAGTTGAGCATCTATTATTCTGTCATCTATCTTGTCTGTGAGCCATTCATGTACAGTGTTATTACTGTACATTTGAGAGAGCAGATCTGCCGCCTCTTGTCTTAATTCTGAATATGAAGCATCGGCTCTGAAACGAAAGAAAATCATATGTGTCTGTTATGAAGATGTCATTGATCGGCTGGTGAAAACAGCCATATTTGGTTTGAGAATTTCAGGAGAGGAGACTATTTGATCTGAAGTTAGTTTCAAAGCGCGACGTTTTTCGTACACCAACATTACCAAAATTTAATTCATTATGGGCACAGTAAAGACCATATGGGCCTAATTGTGTGAATCTGATCTTACCCTTTCAGCAGAATATCTGTACCTGGACCCAAGTAACCAGCGATCAGGCGAATTTTTTTTCGCGGCGGGAGGAAGGAAAAAACTACGCCTGATACAATTTCTTGTCAATTCGTCTGTTTCTGATTGGTCGAAGAACAAGAGAGTCTTTTGAGCCCCGTTCCGATTGGTTACTTGATTGACAGCTGTTGACAGCTCACGCTTGTGTCATGACATCTGTTATTCGTGCTGAAAAAACCATTAATTTAGGGGGCGGCAGACGAACTGACACGAAATTGTATCAGGCGTAGTTTTTTTCCTTCCTCCCGCCGCGGAAAAAAAAAAATTCGCCTGATCGCAGGTTAGGACCCAAGTGCAGTTGTTTACAATGAGTTAATAGACAATATCCTTTCGCTTCAGTTGTTTTGGGAACTTTGTTTATAGAGTATGATGGATATCAAATGAAAGAATGATATGAAACTTAAAATATCTTACAATAGGGATGGCTATCTTATCATGGGATGGCTAAATATAGCTATTATTTGAAAACGAGAAAGAAAGGTTTATACTTACTGAATACTTTTCATACGTGCAAAACGCAGTCGAAAATAACTGAGACACTTTTCTTGCAGCTGTCGTCTCAACATCCAACCTCTCTCACTGATGTAACAAAATGGAAAATAACTATAACTAAAAAGACAATTCTTTTGATCAAACAATTCTGTTATTCAATTAATACCAAAGGGTTTTTCTTTTATTCAACTCAATTCTGGTATTCTAGTAACACCAAAGAACTTGTCTTTTGAAGACGTACAACACTCAAAAACTAATTACACAACTGTCTTTGATGGAGCTGAGTGAATCCCTTGAACATACTATTCCATTGAGTGTTTTCACAAGACGTCACGGCGGCCAAACCAAAACAAGGAAACGGCGGCCACGTTGGTGTTCTAAACTAAACCCTGAGAATTGAACTCTATTTTTATAAAAATACTTTCTTTGTTTTAGTAAACCAATACGGCTGGAATCACGTGAATGGAAACGCTCTATACTTGCTGTTGGAACATAGTAAAATGATGGATGAAGGTCTTTTCGAAATATGATCGCGACCTTTTCTTTCGAAATATAATAAAAATAATTGTGGCTTCTTAGTGATGAAGACAAGCCTGCTTACCCTCTTACCGTCGATTGCATCTACCCGTGTGAATGCACGTGCCCAAAACATGTTTTCACTTGACGTCACACGTCTGCGTTTCAGGTGTCAAACTTTAAAGTTTGCCCGCCCAAATGTGAAGTTTCAGCTAGTGTTTCACTACTTGTAGGGATATGTTTTTAGTCAACAAGAAAGGAAGAAATTATCAAAAAGGCGTCCTACTTTCAATATATATGAT
Organism: Pachyseris speciosa; assembly: GCA_016490735.1. Lineage (NCBI taxonomy): Eukaryota > Metazoa > Cnidaria > Anthozoa > Scleractinia > Pachyseridae > Pachyseris > Pachyseris speciosa. The sequence continues at coordinate 492,591 of JAEMWC010000177.1, read as the reverse complement.
AATATCAGTGAAGGGATTCTCGCTGACTTTCCTCAGATTTCTTGACTGCGTTGACAGTGAATTGAACCACGAGAACACCGAAGGAACTTCACATTTGGGCGGGAAAACTTTGAAAGTTTGACACCTGAAACGCAGACGTTTGACATCCCGTGAAAACATGTTTTGGGCGCGTGCGTTCACGGGTAGATGCAATCGACGGTATGAGGACCATTTTATTTCCGTACACTACTCACGTGCTATGGACTAGCGCCAGTGCATGATGGATGTCTTTAAGTTTAAAAGTGAGCTCGTAGATCTCATGACCGGGAAAATCCCCGTATGTTTCTCGATCACTGCAAAGTAAAAATGCACTTCTTGATACCAATTGACGAAAAAATAAATCAGTGATCTACAAACCTATTTGTACGTCGAGTAATTAACAAATACCCTCCTGACAGTGTATTGGTTATTCCGAACAACCAATACACTGTCAGGAGGGTATTTGTTAATTACTTGACGTACAAATATATTAATGGCATTAACTTGGAGAAACGATAAACGTCGGTTAAACACGACGACGCGCTATAAAAGGAAAAGCTCCGCCCCCTGTTTCATTTGCATTTTAGTTTTACTGTCACCATTGTGCGATGGCGTAAGCAAACCATTTCGAATCTCAAAATTAGCGCCATAAATAGAAACGCTCAAACATTGGCAAGGCAATTTCAGAACATACAAACCTTCACATATTCTTCCATGGCGATAAACTCGAAATACGAAAATAATCCAAATGATATTAATAGAGCTCGGGTCGATGAGATAAAAGGAAAATTGGAAACGTTGTACAATAAGAAAACAGAAGGAATTATCATTCGTTCTAGAGCTCGGTGGCATGAACATGGCGAAAAGAGTTCTAAATATTTCTTAAATCTTGAGAAGAGAAATCACGTTAAAAAACACATTAGAAAATTATTAATTAATGGCTCTATAACCACTGACCCTTTTTGTATACTTTCCGAACAAAAACTCTTTTATAACAATTTATATAAAACAAGATCAAAGGATAATGCCGATAATGAAGCCATAAAAAAAAATTCTTAAATGAACTCACTATTCCAAAATTATCGGAAGAATTGAAGCAATCTTGTGAAGGTGGAATAACCGTAGAAGAGTATAAAATCAGTTTGGAATCTTTTCAGAATAATAAATTACCTGGCAATGAAGGAATCCCAGTTGAATTTTATAAAAGACGCTGGAATTTAATTTGTGATCTTTTCATGGACTGCGTAAATGAGTCGTTCGAAAAGGAAGAAATGTCCAATTCCCAAAGACAGGCTGTTATTACTCTGATAGAAAAAAGGAAAGGATTGTACTCTCTTGGAGAATTGGAGACCCATTTCACTTGGCAATGTAGATGCTAAAATAATTTCGAAAGTAATTGCCAATAGAATAAAAAATGTATTGCCAGACATAATTCATCACAACCAAACGGGCTATGTTAAGGATCGATTTATCGGTGAAACAATTCGATCAATCTTAGATGTTATGGAATTCACTAAGAAGGAGAACTTGCCTGTTCTTTTGGTTTGTATCGATTTTCAAAAAGCTTTTGACACTCTAGAATGGAATTTCCTTTCACAATGTCTAAGCTATTTTAATTTTGGTCCTGATTTTATGAGATGGATAAGAACTTTTTATAGACATATTCAAAGTTGTGTGATCAATAATGGACTGTCTTCAAACTATTTCAATCTTACACGTGGTGTTAGACAAGGTGATCCTCTATCCCCATATCTGTTTCTTCTAGCAGTGGAAATATTAGCAATTGCTGTTAGGGAAAATTCCAGTATAAAAGGCATCACAACAGAGGGTGAAGAAACAAAACTTCTTCAATATGCAGACGACACGACTGCTGTTCTCTCAGACATAGATTCAGGTCATGCACTCTTTAAAGTTCTGGATGAATTTGGAATTTGGTTCGGTTTAAGACTGATTAACAGTTCAAAGACAGAAGGAATGTGCATTGGGTCCTTAAAAAATAATGAAGAGAACCATTTGGAATAAAATAGCCTAGTGATTCAATCAAAGCCCTTGGAGTATTTCTTTCTTATGATGATAATCAGTTATATATAAAAAATTTTAACGAGAAACTTGATAGCATCAAAAAGCAAATCAACATATGGTCTTCCAGAAGATTATCCCTCTACGGGAAAGTGACCATAATCTAATCCCTTTTAATACCTAAGTTCGTCTATATTTCTTCTTTGCAGTCCCTACCCCAAAAAAATTCATCAAGGATTTGAATCAGTTGATCTATAAATTTCTCTGGAATGGGAAAGACAAAATAAGGAGAGTATCCATCATCAATAATTATGAAGAAGGAGGTATTAAAATGATAGATGTTGAAAGTATGATCAAATCTCTTAGACTTGCTTGGCTTAAAAGGATCTTTAGCACTAGTGCAGGCACATGGAAAAATTATCTTACGTATTTATTGAAAGAGTTAGGAGGCCTTCTGCTCTTTAACTGTAATTATAATATTAAAGATCTTAATATTAACAGTCAGTTCTATAAGGAATTGTTACATTGGTGGTCTAATTTCCGCGATGACTTGGCAACCAAAAAAGATTGGCAAGTTGTTATTTGGAATAATCAGGCAATTAGAATAAATAATAAATTAATCTTTTACAGGAAATATTATAGCTCTGGAATTATAACTATAAAAAATTTTAGGTTCGAACATAATAACACTGAATCCTTTGAATTAATTGCTAAGGGTATAGAAAAGACCAATTTTCTGGAATGGACAGGCCTTCGACACTCCATACCGTCAAGGTTAAAAGCAGAAGGAAGTAAGAATTACATTCTAGATAACGCACACTTGAATTTGTCTTTTAAAACTGTGAATGGTGTTTTCGATACAACAACAAAAAGATCTAAAGATTATTATGTTTTCATAATCGGTAAAAAAGCACTCTCTCCGTGTAATTCGCAAAAGCTGAAATGCGAATTCGATTTGTCTGATGTCGATTTGAAAACAAGCTTTTTCTCTGCCCCCGGCACTCTATCGCTTTTGAACCTTATGTTAAAGCCTTTCAGTACAAAGTTACTAAATTCTATACTTTACACAAATTACAAATTACACAAGATAGGTTACGTTCAAGACAACTCTTGTTCCTTTTGCAAACATGAACCCGAAACTCAGCATCATCTATTCTTCTACTGTGCTCATGCTCGACGTTTTTTGAATGAATTTCAATCTTATTATTTTGGCAGAACGAATCAGGCAGTGCGCATAACTTTGAAAGACATCTCTATCGGAATTCTAAGTTCAGAATGCCCTTTACTAAACTATCTTTTACTTATAGGAAAATTGTACTTGTGGGAATGCCGAAGGAGCAACCAACTTCCAGATATAGCAGGATTTAAAGTTAAAGTCGATATCAAATATCAGACAGAAATATATGTTTGCACAAAGAACAATTAATTAACCAATTTCAACTGGAAATGGAAAAGATAATTTAGAACCATCGTCACGTTGTCTGTTTGTTAGTTTGTTTTGAAAATGCAATTAGTCACTGCCATCTAAAGCTGGCGTACTTACTGGTATCTATGTGTGTGCGTGTGTGCGTGTGTGCGCGTTTATTTATTTATTTATGATAGCTGAGTTAATCTTTTGTCTCACGATTGAGTCACAAAGATGTGGATCGTGACGTGGACGTGGACGCTATGTGGATGACACCTTTACCATCTTAGATCGTTACAAAGTTGACTCGTTCTTACAACACCTCAATAGTCAACAGCCGACGATCCGTTTCACAATGGAAACTGAGAATGACAACTCAATTCCCTTCCTTGATACGTTGATCATCAAGGATTCGAACGGATACCTCTCTACCAGTGTTTACAGAAAGCCTACACACACTGACCAGTACGTAGCGTATGATTCACACCACCCACAATCTGTAAAACGCAGTATTGTCAAGTGCCTGTACGATCGATCTAAACACCTTATAACAAAACCATCAGTTATCTCTCATGAAAAGAAACACCTCTCATCGGTCCTTGTTTCCAACGGTTATCCGTTTTCGTTTGTAAAAAATCTTACGAAAACTAAGGGACGAACAACCACTATAGAACCTGAACCCGAAATTAAATCTACTGTGGTTCTGCCATACGTCAAAGGCACACCAGAGGCTCTTCGCCGTTGCCTACAACAACAAGGCATACGGACTGTTTTCAGATCTGACACAACTCTTAGATCACACCAATTTACTCTTATCAACTCTCCTCTCCTATCAACTCTTAGATCACACCTATTTCCACCTAGTGCGACCTAAGGACATTGTCGATCCAGTACAACAAGACGGAGTAGTCTACAAGATTCCCTGCGAATGTGGTAAGGTTTATATTGGAGAGACGGGAAGATCTATGCATGAACGGATTAAGGAACACGATAGAGACATACGGCTTGCTCGAACCCAATCCTCCGCCGTTTCAGAACATAGCAACGCGACCGGACATTATCCGCTCTGGGACGAAGTTAAATTTATTGACCGAGACCCACATTGGTACACCCGTAGGGTTAAAGAGGCTATTCACATAAGACTTCACCCAAACAACATCAACAGGGACAGTGGAATTGAAATTCCTGAAGCGTGGATGCCCACGATCAAACAACACAACAGCCGATCAGTACCAAAGCGGACCGCTGAGGGAACAATTTCTAGTCTAAACGACAAGGATCGAAATCCTCCAATCAACAACAGCCTAAGCGAGGATCGAAACGCACCAATCACCACCAGCCACGGTGCTTCTTATACTCACACGTAGCCAGTCGACACCATCGCCTGATGAAGACCAGCAGTATAGCGGTCGAAACGTCGCGATCCACATCTTTCTGACTCAATCGTGAGACAAAAGATTAACTCAGCTATCATTTGAAACCACTATTTATGTATCTATTATTATTATTATTATTATTATTATTATTACTTGTTGTGTATGTGCTTTATTGATTGTTATGTACCGAAACTAAGTTGTAAGTGTTTGAATAAATAAATAAATAAATTAATTAAAAAAAAAGAATATAAATGCTACTACACAAAAAAAGAAATCGAAAACAAGGAAGACACACAATACTACAAACGTGTTGCTCAGAAGCGGTCTTTTATTGCACAAATTTTCACGGAGTTCTGTATGGGTCGACGGTTGATTGACAAATTATCCGAACGTACCTTGGGCACCGCTCCTTATATAGCGCGTCTTCGTGTTTAAGGGAACTTTCTTCAAATCGGACCGTTGGAGGGGTATTAAAAATGATGATAATCATGGCTTATTGATCACTTAAGTTGGCTCAGACCGATTTCCTGAACTTTCATTTTCATGAAGAATTACGATCAATCGTTATACTTTATTACCTATATAGTGGTATTAAAGAAATGCCCAGTCATTGGTTAACAAGTTATGAAATCTTTTTGGACATAATAGGCTACCATAGCAATACTTTCACCTCTTAAAAACACCCCTAAATTGAGCTTTATGCGACAATAACTCAAAAGCGAGCTCGGTGTCTCTCATCGTTTTGTTTTTGGGAAATAATTTGCATGAAAAATTTTGATTTTTGTAAAGTTAAAAAAATTGTAGGAGCGGATTGAGAGACACCATAAATTTAAGGTGGCTTTGAATTCGCTACTACCAACTTCTTTTTAAACTTTACAAAATGTTGGCTCTTGTCACGTATATTATATTTCAAGAATACAAAATCGGGGTCACCGAGCTCATTTTTGAGTTAATCTCACTTAAAGCTAAAATTAGGGGTGCTTCTAACAGGTTATAGTGTTGCTAAGGTAATCCAGTACGTGGAAAAAAGATTGGTAGTGATGATCAATCAACGCACAAGAGCTAGAAAGTGATAGAAACCAGTGTTAACCACCTTAAGTTCAGTTTTACACGAACTTACTCATAATATTCAGTTCCTTCCACATCAATTCTGTTACTAAAACCAAGTTCTTGAGAAATTTCTTCACGTGAAAGCTCGTTGATTTGGCCTTAAAGAGAAGAGGAGAAAAACAAGTCAAGAATTCCGAAATCTGAGAGTAGATTTAATAAAATGACAAACCAATCACAACAAAGCTGTCAATAAGCATGCGTAGTTGGGGCAGTCTCATAATTAGTATAAATCGCTGCACCACCAGCGGTTGGGAAACGAGCGAGCCTGAATTGTGCATGCCTAGGGTTCAGCGGCGCGTAAGAGTTCTTTTTTACTTCCGTTTATTTGAATTGTCTGCCAATCAGAATCTTAAACCTATTGGATCTTTCGAGAGTCGCCCATTTCGTCAAGCCTGCGCAATATGGAGCGAAGACTCGAGGGACGAGAATGAAATCGCTGGCTAACTGGAACTTGCATTTTTATTCATTATTTATTTAGTGTTTGTATAGAATGTAGTATAGTCAAGGACGTTTTAGTGATCCGTAAAGAATTCCCAGTACTATAATGACGGCTGCTACCAGTGCATCGCATGGCGCTTGCAATCAGTGGTGTGTTGTTTGTTTTTCATTACCATGTCCATACTGTTGCCATTCTAAAATGTTGTTTGAAAACTTGGCACATCAGTCCAGGCTCCAGACATCGTATGTGCTTCAGTGCTCCGCGAGATTTTCGCAACCTTTCTCATGATTTTGTAATAATAATAATAATTAAATAACAATATATAATTATAATAAGAACCTTCCCAGAATCCTTTGCAGCTGGAAAATCGTCAATCCCAAATAACTTGGTCAGTTTGAGGGCAGCAAGACCCCCACGTTGTCTAGAAATAAGTCTTACCATAAACTAATTATTGTACAAGACTAAGGGCGATGACGTCATTGGTCACGTGACTTTGCTCACAAGTGCGTTTTTGCTCACTGTGACGAAATTATTTTGTTATTGAGAAAGCAGTCAACGTGGTTTGAAACACAATGGTGTGAGCCATTTCGGACTGCCCGGGTACCGAACAAAATATAAATATTAAGGGCGGTATATACAATTTTCAAAAAGTGGGAGTCTGGGTACAAGTGCTATCTCGCGTTGCATTAAACGCGAGGAAACAAAAATTTGGATATTGGTATATATTTTTATGAAATATACATTTTTGTCATTTTTAATGTTGTGACGTCATCGGTCACGTGACCAGAACGGACCGAAGTTTAATATTCGCTCTAAAAGTTTACTAGAACCTTTCTCCAAGAATATTTTTAAGCGAAGTTGTAGTTTAATAAATAGTGTTTTAAAAAATGGCCATGATTACTTTTTCCTAAAAAAGTGCGGCAGTAGAAAATCTAACTGAAAAGTTTGTCAGCTTCCTGCTCAACGACCATTTGAGGTAGGAATAAAAGAAAATTTTGCCTAAGGCTTGAGAGTATGCTCTTTATGATGGCGTTGTCAGTTTCTTCTAATTTCAATTGCTTTTGGCGAGGATCGATGTTTAAGATTGTTTTCAGAGGAGAGGGCCTGGAGGAAAGAACGAAAACGAGGCTATACTTTCGCGCGCTTTTTGTTCACTGCGACGCCGCGCCACAAAAGGTTAGCTAGAAAAAAAAAATTCCAAGGACTGGACAACGGACTGGACTTGCATTTTCTTTAAACGGAACTTTTGACGACTTTTTTAATTATTTTTTTTTTATGGCTGTTGTCTGCTCAGGGACAATGTATACTTGAGAAGGTAAGTTGATACAGATAGTTGTTGTTGTTTGTTAAAAAACAAAACAAAAAAAAAGCGCGTTTGTGGTACACTTAAATGCACTTCCCACCTAAAAAGTGTTGTTTAATTCTTGAAATTATAAAACTTAAACTAGAAGTTGCAGCAATGCGAATGAAATCAAATTAATGCTAACATTAAATGAAACAATTTAAGTTGCTTAAGGCAACCGATGCAAGCTCAGTAATTTTACTAAATACGATATTTGAAGGTTAAAAACGTATCTTAACAGTGACGGAATAAATGATTACTTCATTTTCAACCGGGACTTAAAACGTTACCTTCATTCGCACAGACATCAAAACTTTATTTTATACTGTCCATGAGCTAAATTCCCTATTACAATTATAACAAAGTGTACAATAAAGCCATTATTCAAAGTATTGGCCTAAGAAAAATAGTTGCGCATAAAAAAATACTGGAACAGTTCGTGCTTTCAAATGGATTACCCTAATGAATTACACGATTCCGACACAAGTTTAATTTGAGTGGCGAAACATTTTGTTGTCTCTGAAAAATTACTGTACTACAAAAAACGTCTTCACAGAGGTTGTAATCCATGGGGGTTCACATAATTTAATTCAATTTTATAAAGCTAAAAATTGTATGTCAAAGATTCAGCAGAAACAGAGAAAAGTTTAAAATCACGGCTGTTTGTGCGAGTTCGTGTACGTGCGCGCTAAACGCGGAAAGTACCTAAGCTTAATAACTCTGAAGACGTCAAGTACTTAAGTTTATGTCAAAACCGACCAAGAACCAGTCGAAAAAAAACAAAGAAAGATTAGCAAATAATTGTTTTAATAGATTTGGCAGTTTTACAAAGTGTTACGCTTCTGGTTAGTGGCACCTATTTACAATGGTAGTCTGAGGAAAAACCTTTTTACAACAATGTTTAAATTAAATGAAGAATGATCCTCGCTGCGAGGATCATTCTTCATTTGATTTCATTTCCGCAGTTCATGTATGATTCATTTCATATATCATTCACAATGTTTAAATTATAAGCTTAAGCTTACGGTAAATTTCATTTGAATCTATTTTTTAAATTGAGGGGAAATTAAAATGTAATTTGCTATAAGAATGGGTCCAACACAGAAATCCTGAAAACCTTCTTCAAAAACAAACTGACGATAAACTTGAAAACCAAATTTGAGAGTAGGCTTAACTTCTTGCCGAGCCATGCAAAAGTTGGGCACATAAACAAAGACAACGCTTATCTGGCTTATCGGTTGACCGTAAGTTTTTTGAAGAAAACGACTAAATAAAAGGGCAACGGTAAATACCTTCTCCAATCGTCGAAAAGGCTACATCGGGCCACTGCGTAAATCGCACATCCTTCGTCTTTAGTCATGCTCAAAGCACAACGGGAAAATTTATGTGTTGTCGAATGCAGTCGCGGCGCGAATACAATCCCTTTCACAACGCTTTAGATACATCCAAAAAGCCGTTCATCAAGCCTTGATATAATTCTTCCCAGAGTGGCCAGTTAAAAATATTTTCACAGTCTAACACATCTTCAGGTGACCTAGTCGAAGTGGCGGAACGAGAGAATCAAACGAGGTATCGCACAGCTTTCATGTGCTCGTTAATCCACTGACTTGGTCTAAGGTTTTATGAGACAGGATGAACCAAATTTCAAAATCATTTTACCGTTTTGAATGTAGTTAAGCTTCGGACTAGAAATTTCCCATTACTCTGTTAAACTTGACCGCAAATACCACTTTCACCACAGCTACAGCGCTACAGAAGGTCGATTCACTTTCTGTGATTGGTTAAAGAAAATGACGTGTGAATCGCGAGGTGTGGAGAATCTACGATTCGATGACAAACATAGCGGGCAATGTCTTCCTTCGTAATTTAACCAAAGAAAAAAATTGTAAAACATTTAAGTTTTGGTTTATCGTGAACTAAAAAAACTGTCAGAACAAGAGCGGTAGGCGTGTTTTCAGAGCATCTCTCTCTCTCTCTCTCTCTCTCTCTCTCTCTCTCTCTCTCTCTCTCTCTCTCTCTCTCTCTCTCTCTCTCTCTCTCTCTCTCTCTCTCTCTCTCTCTCTCTCTCTCTCTCTCAACTAACACTTGTGATTTCTGGTATGAACGAATTAATATGCAAAAACTAAAAAAGGTAAAAATAATAAAGAAAAATTGTCAACTATTTTCCCAAAGAAGTACAAATACACTTGCCTCGATCCAAGCCCACTCATAATAAATATCCACAAAAATATGAATACAATCTTCCGTCTGTACAACATTTAACCCCCAAATTTCAATACAACCATTTTTTTTTACATTTATTAGTAAGCTCTGGCTTGCAACAAATAACAACAAATAACTTTCAAAACCATGAGAAGTTAAGTGAGAGAAACAATGTCTACAAGGTCTAATAAATCAGTAGTGCATGAATGGGTGGGGCAGGGGTTCTGAACCTTCAACTGATTGTACTTTTTTCTTCTGGTTCTACCCCTTACGTAGCAGTATCTACTTATGTCTTAACTTTGTTGCAGAGTCTAACAAAATTGCAAATTCATCACAACTTATCATTGTTCTTACCACCTTGGGAATGCCACCTTGGGAATGCCACTTTTTTGGTAGCCGCTTCAGTACACGTCTATTATTTCTATTTCTGTATTGTAACCGTTTTCTCCATTTTTACTTTGCTTCAGTGTTGCCCCTGAAGAAGGTTAGTCATGTCTCGCCGTAATATATGGATTAAAAGTTACCCTTTTCGACCATCATTTTGTTTCTTTGCCTTATATCTACCTTTTTATGGGATATATAATTATATATTGTTATTTCCGGTTTCACTTGTAATAATAATAATAATAATAATAATAATAATAATAATAATAATAATAAACGTTTATTACGCATGTAGCATACAAATATGTTCATATGCACATTACAAATAATAGAAAAAAGAGTACATGAACCAACATAGACTTATGGATCGGGATAACACTAGGAGGATGTTTACATGATACCCGTATGAGACCTTCGTTCCGGTGCGAAAAATCTATATCAGCCTAGTATAATGTAATGACAACTCGTCAACAAGTGGTAGACTGGAATGGGTGGTGTACGCTTGATTTTCATCATAATTGAAGATGTCGCCTTACTTGTTATTTTAACACTCATGTCCACTGGCACTGGTAATGGCGCTGTCCCATCATGTATAGACGGTATGATCTGTGGTCCTCGCTCGTGTAAGCGCGGTATGGAAATCATCTTATGATACCCCGCGTGTGTAACTCGCCCTGGTACTAGTTGTCACATGTGAACATCCCCTGACCCTACATTTTATTACTTCAAACCTTGTTCCTATAATGCATTATCATCGAGCCAAATGGTTTGAACTTTTTTAAGAGAAACTCTAGTGAATTAAAAAGGGCGAAATTGTGCACTAAATATTACCTGGAAAGAATACGAAGAACAGAAACAGTACATCTTAATGTTTGCCTTGATTCCTTGAGGACTCATACGTCATAACATTTCAGTTATTTTTGGTATAACTAGCAGGCTGTCCCGGACTTTTCAGGGCAAGTCCCTTTATCAGTCCCCTCCTCCCTACATGCACAAATAAACAAGTTATGTTAAATAGCATTAAGGTTACGTACCTTCATCAACAGCCTTCAAACAAAAAACGAGGGACGGAATCCCTGCTGGTAATAACTCGCACAGCGTTCCATAATGGTCATATCTATCATGGATAACAAACGGGCAACAAATATGTGAAGGTCATGACTAAGCGGTGAGGATAAAAGGAGGAATGAGTTTGCGGAATGGCATGTGGTTAGCCTTCTTCGCAGACGTCTTTGTGCTCGTCACGCGTTCCTTCCCCACGAACGTCTGCTGAACTGAACTGCCACTTCCGTTCGTGGCGGTTAGCCAATCATAGTTCGTTTTCCAATTTTTGAAAGTAGGACTTCGACGCCGGGATTATTTTCACAGACGATGCACGTGAATCGGGTGTCGATTTCCATTCTTACGCAGCTCGTTATTGGTTTCTTCAAAACAAAGGCTAACCGCTGGCGAACGGAAGTGGCAGTTCAGTTCAGCAGACGTTCGTGGGGAAGGAACGCGTGACGAGCCCAAAGACGTCTGCGAAGGAGGCTAGCATGTGGCATGACTTGCGGAATGGCATAATTATGCGGAATGTAATATATGCAGATTCAATCAAAGAAATCAATTCAACTGAAAGCGCACCCTTTCTGTAGAAAATAATTCTACATTTAATAAACTCGCGATTATTGATCGTGTCTGACAGCCTAATTATAACTGACAGTGAATAATCGCAAGCTAGTTGACGAACTCGGTCACAACAAGATATTGAAAAAAAATTGGTCAGGATTTGACCGAGAAATATTTCAGTCAGTGTTGAGCCGGTGTCTGATATTTGCAGACTGCAGACTACAGACAATAGTTTTGTTTCCCAGTGATTTTTAATTAGAGCGGTCTCCTACAAAGGCCTTGTACATTTTCGTGTAAAAAAGAATCTTAGGAAGTTGGAGGCGGCGAAAACCGGAAGTGGCGTTGGATTTTTACGTTTGACTGCTGTGAAACTCTTCTAACCGACTGCAGGCCACTGACACTGACGTCATTGGCTTTTTCCCGCGCTCAGCTGACATCGCCTTGAGCTGTGTGCTGAAGATGGCAAAAAAATTGAAAGCTCGTTTGATCGCAGCCGAACGATTCTTTCCTAAATACTTCAAACGGGGATCACATTTGCGCAGCAAATATCATTCGCGAACTAATCCTCCTCAAGAGTTTAAAAGGGTAATGTTTATACCAAAGCAAGCCCGGTGGAGAGTAGTACTTAAAATGTTTCTCCTCCGTGGCGGCCGCCGGCCTGTCAAATCAAACTCAAGAGAAATTTAATCACCTGAAGGGTTCGTTTGCAAAATATTTTTATTAAAGCAAGCCCCATGGAGAGCAGTGCTCAAAACTGAAATATTTCTCGGTGAAATCCTGACAAATTTGTTCAGTCAAACATTTCGTTCTGACCGAGTTCGGCAACTAGCTTGTTATTGGTCACTGTGTTAGACGATAGAATAATTAACTCCTTTTAGTTGAATTAATTTCTTCAGGCCATTCTGCATATATTACATTCCGCATAATTATGCCATTCCGCAGGTCATGCCACATGCCATTCCGCAAACTCATTCCTCTTTTTACCCTCACCGAGCTATTGCTTATGTTGAATGACGAGTGTATAAATTGATTTGCATGAGCGCGCTATAGAGGTTAGATACGATGGTCGTAAGCAAACTTCGTAACGTCTAGATTAGTAACACAGCAGGCCACATTTTAACACATTAAACATTGAAAATGTATACACCCGGTGGTATTCAAAGTAAGAGAAAATGGTCACAGCAGAGGAGAGTGCTTATGCCCGTTTATTATATGACTGGCGCTTTCAGTGGCCAAGATGAATCAATTCTCCTGCTGTGATTGGCTACCCGCGAGGTCAAGATGGAGCCATCTTTGCCGCTCGGGATAGCCCGTTCGTCCCACGTTTTACTGTTTTTAATAGCGTCCTTTGAGTCATATAATAAATCCTTTTTTGACCAAGCTCGTTCGGTCAAGATGGCGGGATATTGGCCTCGTTCTTTTTTGCGTGTTTATGATCACATTTTTTATACATTTTAGTTACAACATTTTAGTTACAACATTGTTAAATTCTTATATTTTAATATTAGTTAGTTCTTATCTTAATTTATTCAAACTTATACACCTTCAAAAGGCTTTTATAATTTCTTTTTTCTCTTTTTATTTCGTGGCGTACCTGTAAACTAGCTTTTTAGCTAAGTGTACTAACCACGTTAAATATATTGATTGATTGATTGATTGATTGATGGACCTCGACTTCGTCTCGATTCATAAACACGCAAAAAAAAACTTGGCTAATATCCCACCATCCTGACCCCACGCTTGGCCAATAACCCATATTGATTATCATTTGTAGCCGAGCGGCTTCTATTTCACGGTAAACCAAATCAAAAGAAATCACTCAAACGAATCATAATAGAGGTTAAAAAGGGAAAATTCAATCATAAGTCAAGAACAAGCGAGTATATTGAACAAAGAATAACGTTTACCAACAATCCGTGACGTTTGGCTTTGGTTTCATAATTATCTAACATTGGCTGATCAGATCCCTTGATCAGAGAACTTTATTTGGAAAAGCAAACCAAACCATTAGCAAAAAAAAAAAAAAACACGAAAATTTGGTTTATCAACGGAGTTGATAATGTAAATTGACCACCGTACAGGGATTCGATTAGCTGACGTTTCGAGCGTTAGCCCTTCGTCGGAGCGAAATTTTCGTGTTTCACTTCCCCACCGACGCAGCACCACAGTTTCTTTAGAAACTAATCCCCTTCAAACCATTAGCAAGTTTTTCTCAAAACCACCTCATAAACTTTAATCAATACTTACCTACTCCAGCCCGTTAACGCTATTCCCAATACTTCATTTGTCCTGGAAAGCGTTTTCATTATTTCCACCCACTGCAGGTTGTTTGACACATGTTTAGATATGGACACAAAATCACTGTTCGGTCCGGTGGCACCTAAAAAACAAATCAAATATCAGTCAATCAAGGAGTGAATTACATGCTTTTTAAGTTGCATACCCTAACGCGTATGATGATTGCTCAAGTAAGACTGTTTTTACACGTACAAGTGATCATGAATCCACAGCTGCTTTCAGTCAAATCGTCTTGGTTGTCAAGACGACTTGACAAGAATGTCTATGATGGAATACAACTTCATCCGACATTTCAACAATTATCAGGAGAATCGATGACTGAAAATTAAAGGAAAACCAAAACATAGCTGATAAGAATCAAAAGTTCGTGTTGCTAACACTTGAAGTTTTTCCATCCTGACGACTTCCCTGAGGTTTTGTAAGAACGATGATCGCATGTGGAATTTCTTCATCAGAATCGCTCGGCAACGAATTTATCCACGGCCGGAAACACGGAAAAGATTTTCTGCTTCTTGTTTTAAATAGATTTTGGTGCTATTAATTTGTTTTATTTTTTTCTCATGTAAGAGAACTGTGCCAGGACACAGGGAAAATATAGACTCATAACAGTTAAAAGGTGTACTCCTGAGTGATGGTTTCCAAGACACACCCTACTTTGAAAAAATCCTTCCCGGAGACTAACTTGAAAAACCCTCACTAGGACGACTGTTGCGATTTCAATTCTGAGGCCACAACAAATAAACTGAAGCGATTTTCTTTACTGTCAGACCTAGTAAGGCAAAAGAAAGAAAGAAAGAGACAAAAATATACTGAATAGACACATCCCATTCATTTTGTATATAGGGATATGCAAAGTTTCAATGGAATGCCATATGGGAAAATTCACCTTTAAAGGCACTTGCAGTCCATAGCCTGGGAAACGCCTCTATGTATCTTTGATACATATCTGCAGAGAGTAGTCGAGTATTGATCAGTTAATGGAAAACCGGAATGAGAAAGAAAAAGAGAGAGAAAGGGTCCCTATGAAGAGAAACCTTAATTTACCTTTAGGAAAATGCCTTCTTAGGTCAGTTCTGTAATACCAAATCATGGGCTCCGCCAACTTGCCTACAACTAATCAAAAGCAAAAAAAAAATATAAAAAAGCAGAGATTGGAGATAGTCCTTAAAGTTTGTTGATGTTATGTGATACCGGTATGTTTCTTGATGTTATATCTGGTAGCTTGCTAATAATCATTGCAAAGAAATCATTGATGTAAACAAAGTAAAAATGCAGTCTTTTTGCTATTTCGCTGGATGAAAATATGTGAAAAAAATATGCCACTGCTTATTTATTTTGTCTTTCATGAAACCACTGATTTTAGGAGCTTATCTGACGGTCGTATCTCGTTTGCTTATGTTCAGAGGTAAGCCTAAATCCGATGAGCAAGTGAATGAGACAACAGAAGCCGAGAGAAAATAATACTCTCACAGAGAGTGCAGTCCGGTACTTCTAAAAGTACCAAATGTGTCAACGGGGCACTGCTTTATGAAGAGTAAAGCAGCTCAGGTTTTCGCCATTGGCCATTTCGGAGTTGCGCAGGGAACTGGGGCGAGTTTCAAATTTTAACGAATCGATAAATTGACACCATCACGTGAAAGATAACGTTGAGATTGGCCAATTGACTATGTTTGAAGCTTTTAAGTTCAACAGAGACCAAGTTTTGGACTTCAAAACACAGCCGTCAAAATCCATACAAGCGTCTCTAATTTTGAGGCTGCGTCCCCCAAAACCATACAAACTCTTAAACGTTTTTACAGTTTCTTTAATACTCGTAAAAATCGGCAAACAAAGTGATTTTCACCTCAGTTATGTCCAAATAGAAGGTGCATGACGGGATTTTACAGTTGTCACAAAACTGAAAAAAAAATTAAGAGTTTGTATGGTTTTGGGGGACGCAACCTCAAAATTAGAGACGTTTCTATGGATTTGGAGCTATGTTTTAAAGTCCATAATTTGGTCTCTGTTCAACCCAAAACATCAAACTTGAACAATATGTAATTGGCCAATATGAACTTTATTTTTTATGTGATGGTGTCAATTTATCCATTTGTTTGAATTTGAAACTCGCCCGAGTTCCCTGCGCAACTCTAAATGCGGGCCAATTGTTCAGGCACGTTCATTTTCTCTTCTCCCAGTTTGAAATAGATTAGAGTTAAAAAGCACTTCGAAGTCAATAAAGATGCCAAGGACGCCAAAAAGCTACAATTTTCTCTTGGTCTCTTTAACTAGCCTCTCACAATCGGCTTCTAGTTATGTTGTGATTGTCAAATGAAACCAGTCCTCCTTATCAAAAACTCAGCGACAAACCTTTTAGAGAGTCTATGGCCCAGTCCCTCATCATATCATCCCACATGATTGGAGTCACACCCTTTCTTCTGACATGCTGAAGAACAGGAATCATGTGTCCCAAGAATATCATGCTCTTGTTCCTGATATCGTCCGCGCATGTCCGACAGGTTTTTAGGTTCCACACCTGCATTAAACACAAATGAAGGCAGTGGACCAGCATTACGCTAATGGCTGTTAGTAAAATGTCGTGACGCGAAGACCGTCTATCGCATTCAAGAGTCAAATGTTTTTTTTTCTCCTTTCTCGTTAAGTGCCAACTTTGTGGTAGTTTTCATCTGAGCAAAGTTTCTGGAGAACCGCAGCATAAGATGCTGAAAAGACTTATGCACATCAGTTTAGATTGTTAAATGACACTACAGTTTTTAATTAATTAATTA
The DNA here is from genome assembly GCA_016490735.1 of Pachyseris speciosa. Lineage (NCBI taxonomy): Eukaryota > Metazoa > Cnidaria > Anthozoa > Scleractinia > Pachyseridae > Pachyseris > Pachyseris speciosa. The sequence continues at coordinate 475,622 of JAEMWC010000177.1, read as the reverse complement.
GAATAACTTTTTATACTCTACAGAAACAATAACTTTAAGGTTATAACATAACATAAGTTTCTACTCTACAGTTCCATTGATGGCGCTGAGTAAAGTCTTTATTAAGAAGGAAAAAACAAGTAATCAATACTGCACACCTCATCAGCTCCGACATGAAACCATTTAATTCCAGAATGTAGTGCTGCAACTTGATTTATCATCTCTTTAACTAAATCTGCTGATTCTGCAATGTAGTGACGCTTATATTAAGACTTGAATGCAGTCTTTGAGTGTCGCAAATTTCCAACCCTTTTGTACTTTAAAACTCGACTCAAAGCCGACCTGATAATACACGACTACGAGTTTTTTGAACGACTTCCAAAACATGCGCTCAAAAGCGTGTCACATCGGAATTACAAGAAACGTGGATTTACATTAAAAAACAGTATGGTAATTTTAAAAGCATGCTTTTTCCTTTCGGTCTTCATTCTTCATTGTTGAAGGTGGAAGACTGAGGTTGGTTAACTAATGCCGCCCTAGAGAAAGTTCAGAGAATTGAAAACAGGCGATGAAGAAAAAGCATTATTGCAAAAATCTGTTCCAAAATCAACACGATATGTCACAAAGTGGTCCTTTAAATTGCGATGCCCCCCCCCCCCCCCAGCAAGCTTGTTTTCTATATCCATTCAGTAACTCTTTTCCTCATACCTGGATGTTTTGGACAAATGGAGTTCGTGTATTTTGCTGTTTCTCGAAGGTGTGCAAACTTCTCATGCTTTAACACAAACTACCAAGGAAAAGATGGATGATACAACAGTCAGCACAACGAAATGCAGCTTAAAAAGGAATTCTGTTATTTTGTATTTTCAAAAGGATAGTTCGGATGAAAGTTCAGTTAAATTGGTGCTTCTTTTACTATTAAGCACGTTCCCCTTAAGAAGGGAAAATGGGATCTGAAGCAAACACTGATTTTAATGGTCTGGATAGCAAAGGTGATTGGATTAATTGGCAGTATTATTATCATGATCATGATCATGATCGCGTTCGACAAAGGGAGAACGCACCCTATTTTAGGTGTCCTGTGGCACAACAGGCAAAATGATCTAAGAGTGCAAACAATTGTAGCTTAGTGTAAACTAGTACCTCCAGGTGACCAAACGTCTGCACGAGTGGTATGACGATCAAGCCATTCAGCCAAGCTTGTTTTAACAGGAAGGAAACTTCTTCTTTGCTAAAGGTAACGCAGGCAATTGATTTTATGATCAGTGCGTGTGTTAGATGCTTGATCATAGCTTATACAATGGTATGCGTAATAATATACTGGATGATGATCTGAAGCATGTTTCAGTTGGTTGCATGTTAGATTATGGGATTCACGAGGTATGAAGTAACTGGACATTCTTTGGTTGTATTTAAGATGCAGAAATAAGCTGGCATATCAGTGGAGCAACCTTGCAACCTGGAGCATTAATGCATAAACCTGACCCGGTTCTTAAGTAGAGATATTCTCTTTTTTCGGGAGGAAGGCTACAAATTTCAAGGAGCGATCGAGAAATTCCGCGGCGATTTCAGGGATACCCCTCTTAATATTTCTGCAGAGCACAACTATTGACAGTGTGATTTGGAGGTATGGGTAACCGTTAGCAAGATGGCGTCACTAACTCACAGTCTCAAATATTTAGTCGGTGAGGATACTCAATTAGAATATCACCAGGACGCTTCATAAAGATTTACGGAAGTATTCATTTTGGATGTTAGGGGTGACTGTTGTCTACCTTCCCGTGACTGGGGAGGCATCTGCTTGAACATACACTGAATATAAGTTATCAAGCCGGACCTCATAGCATGAGAAAAAGTAGATTTTCTCCTTATTACCTGCGGCTTAGAATGTTAGGGTAACGTCTTGGCAGATGACGGCACATCCTTGCTGATTGACATTTTCAGGCGGTTAAGGAGATGCTATCATGTATCAAGTAAGGACGATCCCTTATGTTCGCACGAGTTTTCTTACCTGTACGCGTCAGGACCTTGAATTACCTGAAGCTCTCCACAATACGGGAACGTATCAGCATACTCAATAAGGAGCCCTGTAGCACCCCATTTACGAAAATAGGGAAGCAGCTTAAAGAAACAAAACATAATCTTTAGAAAATAAACTTTTTTTTAGTGATTTTCGATGTCTTTTAGCAATTGTTACTGCTGTGCGAGAGTGCGTGGGTATAAATGCAATTTCTAACGAACGTTGGTTGTACCACACAAAAAGCAATCAGTCACCAATATCCAAGTAACAGTACTAGTAGTTTGATCGTTGGAAAGGGGAGTAGTAAAAGCTGGCGAAGTTCGCCGTTGCAGTGGTGGGCACATCCTTGGCACGTCAAATGTGCAAAACATTGCGGTGTGTTTCTCTGGCAAGTGTGCTTCCGCTAGTGTACCCTATAACTAAAATAACTTTGGGAAGCACGATCACCCTGGAGAGTGTAGTCATAAGAAGGATTATTTGAGGTGACATCAATTGACGTTTCGACAATCGGAGCACCTTTTTCACCCTAAAACGGATGGCCCTATACCAGACCTCCCTCTTACCGTGCCACAGGGTGAATGAGTGGCAAAAAGGGCTATATAGAATATAAGGAAGTCAAAGAGCTCACCTGAAGTAAGTAGGTTAGCTTTGGCGCTCCTCCGAGATCAAGATGGACAAGCTTGTGGCCATTAAACCTAGGACAGCAAAAGACAACAACGTTTGGCCAGGCAGGTTTCTTAGTTTTTTACTGCTCTAATAGTTACGCACTGTATTGTATTTTATAATGTTCAAATAATTACGCGCGCTTATGGTTGGCAGAATCAACATATCACGCTCCCTTCGTCGCGCGCATGCACTGTGGAATTATAAATTTATAATACACACCTTCTCCAAATCTCTGGAATATGAAGTACAAAAGAGATAAGAATATATACGATTCATCCCGTATTTGACATTATTTCAAATTTCATCAATTGACTTCCGGTGTGAGAGCTCGTGCAAATCTCCATGACATTTTATAAAGAAGTAAAAAAAATTGTTCTCTCCTCGAGAAGTGCAAGAGGAACTCGCCTACTACTCGTGCTTCTCTAGGCACTTCTCTTGTGTTCTTAAAATTCCCGCTTGTGGCCATTAAACCTAGGACAGCAAAAGACAACAACGTTTGGCCAGGCAGGTTTCTTAGTTTTTTACTGCTCTAATAGTTACGCACTGTATTGTATTTTATAATGTTCAAATAATTACGCGCGCTATGGTTGGCAGAATCAACATATACACGCTCCCTTCGTCGCGCGCATGCACTGTGGAATTATAAATTTATAATACACACCTTCTCCAAATCTCTGGAATATGAAGTACAAACAATAAAGAGATATATACGATTCATCCCGTATTTGACATTATTTCAAATTTCATCAATTGACTTCCGGTGTGAGAGCTCGTGCAAATCTCCATGACATTTTATAAAAGAAGTAAAAAAAATTGTTCCTCTCCTCGAGAAGTGCAAGAGGAACTCGCCTACTACTCGTGCTTCTCTAGGCACTTCTCTTGTGTTCTTAAAATTCCCCGCGTGCTTATATAACTCAACAATGCACTCGGCGAGTTTATTTCTTTAGTCTTGCTACAACTCTTTGCCAGATGTTCCCCTATAATTCTGGCCTGATTTTAGTGACTATTTCCCTACGTTGGCTTCAATAAGTTGATCACTCTAAGAATTAACGTTTTTGATAACACTGTGTAAACATTTCACCTTGGTAGGTAGGTAGGTAGGTAGGTAGGCAGGTAGGTAGGTAGGTAGGTATAGGTACGTAGGTAGGTAGGTAGGTAGGTATAGGTAGGTAGGTAGGTAGGTAGGCAGGTAGGTAGGTAGATAGGTAGGAAGGTAGGTTGGTATCATCTGCGAAGACCATATGACATTACTCGAAGAATGATTTTTCGGTCTTGTACAAATCTTATTGTGGGGTTATATGTGAATTTGAGTGAAATTTTAAGGAGTTTAAAGAAGGGATTGAAATGTTGAAAAAAATGTTTTGAAACACCACCAGACAGTTGACGCCTCCAAAAGGGCACTGCTTGTTGGTGGGACAGTGTTTGGTGTCCGTCTACTAATTTCCAACTTCAAATTCAAATTTTAAACCTTCATCATCTCTTCCCAAATATATCAAAAAATCACCAAAAATTTCGTAAAATATCCCACAACATAGCTTCCTAAAATGAGCATAGGAATTTTCGATCGCTTGAAACGCGAACAAGATATTAGGGACCCGGCTTTAGCAAAGAGGACGAGAACGTGGACGTCGACATCTCTGGCAGTTGGGAACTGAGACGAGACAGCCGTTCGTGGTGAGAAAAATAAGCACTTAAGCAGGTTAAGACATGGACATCACGGCTAGCCGAACGAACACTGAGTGGAAGAGATTGAATGAAATAATCACACTTTCTTTCGAGGATGGTTTCTTTAATAGAGTTTCGAGAATTGCTTAATGTACTACTCTACGCCGATAACACAATTTCGTAAGCAGAGTTTGTGCTTCTCTACGACACAGTAAGTTAAAAAACCCAGATTTTCCGTGTGAAAGCTACGGCAGATTTAACTTAGGTTTCATGCATGCGCTGAATGTAACGCAGAGTTTCATATCGAAAAGCAAGATCTTCCACGCCTTTTTGACGTTCTACAGTTTCCAGCAGTTTTCAGGTGCGACCAGAGACGTATTTGCGACAATAGGGAAGGGCTATAGTTGCACTTGTTCTTGACATTCCGCCATAACAGCTTCAAATTTAGAAGTTCCACCTGCAACGTGACAAACAACCGAGTTTACTTTTATCCCGGAACTCAGAAATAACTTCTTCCTACTCTTTTATCCACGAACAGAGCTATACGATTTAAGAAATCCCTAAAGTGAGCGACACTGAAACGGGGCAAAAACGTAAGAAAAATTAAGATCAGTTATCGCGCTCAGTACAGAACGGGAAATCTCCTGTTATGGCGTCCTGTACGTCATGTGGACCACGGGTTGTGGACACTATGGCATGCGCAATAGCATCGAACTACGATTTCTCAACTTCCCGTCGTTCACGTTCACGTTCACGTCCTCGGGCTCTTTGCTATACTCGGGTCGGTGTATTAACGATGTTCAGGTTTACTCATGCAATATCATCCATTCCCCCAGCAAAGACTTGTCAACAAAACCTATCGGCTGGCTCCTTACCAGGGCCCCTCCCTTCCACTTGAAATAGAGGCTGACGATGAGCACCCACAATATTTGTTACTGATGTCAATCGATATCGTAGCCAATGAACTTCATGTCCTTTATCTCTGGACTGAAGGAACCCTTTCACTTTCTTACACTTTATTACGCGGGATGGCCAAAGGCAGACCGTGTTGAGTTTTCGGTCGAATTTCGTTTTTTTCATCGTAGCCACAAATTGGCGGCCGCTTATATATTCCACGGGTGAATTTTCAAGATAACAGTATGCCGGTATTAGAAGGGAAACATAGCTTTTTGAAACGGTAAATAGGAAGAAAAAACCGTAAGGAACACTCGACAGCTAGAACAGTGGAAATTGGTCAGTTCATAGCGAAGAAAATTCCTCTACGAGGACAGGCAGACGAAAATGGATCTTCCCGGAATAAAATCACAACAAGTCATCGTCAGAATTTTAGACTTTGTCCGAATCGTTTGGGCGCTTCTTGGAATCCACTTTGCCAAAAATTACTTGTGGGTTTGAATGTGAATTTTTACGGTGCTTTATCTTTAATAAACCGATTCGTTCTATTCAAAGCAATTTTAGCGAAATTTGCAAGAAACGGGCAAATGAATTGTGCTTCAAAGTAACTCGTAAGATTCGCCTTCGGGTACATTTACTTATTGAACGCGTTTGCTTTTTAGGCATACTGAGATATATGTCAACAAACCAAAATCCTAGCAAAATCCTAACTATCACGCAATAGAAATCTCGAGCTCATGATCTAATTGTTAAATATTTGGTCGGTAAAAATTCGCTAAGACATCACACCAACCCGGTGTAAAATAATATAATTATATAAAACATGCCAGTGGTATAACCAAAAACACCCTCAAAGCACCCTTTCAGAACGCCAGTCTCCCTTTTTTGGCGCTTCTACATTTCCATCAAGTTAATCAACCCAAACATTAATTAACGCTAACCCCAATGTGTTAAATTTTTTCTCCAAGGTACATGTTACACCGTTTGTAATACTGTACTCAATCCATGTTTGTATTTCCTTTTTTGGCTGCTCATTCAAACGGATTGTGACTCTCACTAGCCGTTCAAGCCGTTTATTATCAAAGTTTAATGCTTATATAAAGACGAACACATCCCGCAACAACGATTTCACTGCGTTGTCTGAGCTTGTTGTGAGGTTAAGTAATAACGTGCTTTAGTTTTATGAAAATGTTGAGCACCGCTATAGGAATCTCAACCAGCTTATCGGTTATAGTGTAACATTACTTTGCCATGCACCTAATTTATTACGATGGATACTTCACAAATTAATGTGATCAAGTAAGCTGAAGGCACTCAAAAGGCACTAAGGCCACAAGGTAGCGGGCATTACCCCTTAAATCTACCAAAGCAAAGATTGAGCCCAAGCATTAGCAGCCATGGACAGCTGTTTCGGCCTTGTTAAGCCTCATCAGCATGGCATAGCTAATGCTCAGGCTCAAGTACCCACATATCAATAAAACAAGCAATGAAAACGTAAAGCTTGTGGGATGTGGCTGGAGTGACAAGGATACTTCACAAATTAATGTTATCAAGTAAGCTGAAGCCACTCAAAAGGCACTAAGGCTTCACTAGAGCCTGTTTTTCTTAACAACTTTTTATTCCATTTTTACTTGTTCGTTTGTAAATGTTTGCAATTTTTACCTGATTATTGTACACATCCCTCAGTATTTCTTCTTCTAAGCGAATGGCAAGTTTTCCTAGGAGATTGTACATCGATAGCCTTTTGAATGGGCGGAAAAGCTCTTCTTTTAAAGTCATTGACATCTTTTACTTTTCGTGTGGACCGGATTGACAAGTTTTCCTTGTTTTCTGTCTCTGAAAAGTTAAGGTTATTTCGCAGAAGGACTAACAGGATTCTCCGCCGGTAACGACAACACGGTTGCCGCTCTATGTCTTTGCTTTCTGTTTCAAATGCATGACGTCCAGAAACCGATTCACCTGAAACTTAGTTTTACAGACTTAAAATAAATTTATCGTTTAACTCTCAAAATACAGGGTCTTCCACCCCAAACATATTCGTACTAGTCCCCTCAAATGCTTTAGCAGTTTTCGGATGCAACTCACAACATTCTTACCAGTTAGAAGTCTCGTTACCATGGGATCAGTGCTGTTACATCGAGTGGAATTAATTAAAGTCGAGGTACATCTAAAGGAAAGTAATCAGGATTCAGTTAGACTACGTATTTCAAGTTTAAGCAGCTTCCATACTTCGCGCGTCATCAAGAAAACCCAGTTGTCACCAGTGGTCAGCGGTTGCACTCGAGATAAACAATGAGCTTAATCAAATTAGTCTGTCAGTTTACTCGATTGATAAGACTAAAACTCAGTCGAATATGCTCCTCGAGCTATTTCATGGCCATTGTAGATATTTTGGGAATAAATGACAACAACTGGTTCATGAACGGACAATTGTGTGTTGTTTTTTAAACAAATTGCACATCTAGTCCATACGATTTTAATCTGGCCTCGTAACCCTGAGAACTGACTGCTTGAGAACTGAAGTCAATCGCCTCATGTAAATGATTCGTTGTGACAAATAAACCAGCGAAAACTTTTAATGTTTTTAATTTCTATTAGGGAAATGACAAATTAACCTGGATCCTTCTAAATTCTATGGGGTTGCTTGCTGAGGTGAAGATTACGTGACAAAATGTTTTCAGGTTCCAGGCTTACCTCACACAGCTCAGTAAATTCATTCCAACGAACCAAATTACCCTCGACGGGACATCCCCGCATAACATCGTCGTCTTCTTTGATAACAGACTACAGCAGTAAAGGGAAGAAGTGTTTTAAATGTTCCCTTGGCAATGCTCGCTGAACTTAGCGATTGATGATACCTGACTAAGCCAATGACGCATGACTAAGAACCTGCTCAGGTGACATGTCACTTGAACGATTTACCTGACCATAGCGAATGAAATAAAAGAAATGCCAAAACACAAAACCATGTTCTCAGCCTTAGCAATTGTCTTTTAATGTTACACTACTAGAGTGTCTGGAAATTTAAACACTCAGGAGCTAATCAGACATCAAATAAAGTCTAATTAAGTGAAACCAGAGGACCGACTTTGTCAGGAAACGGTGTTTTAAGCTTACTCTCCTGCAAGGAACGCGCTCACACTGGAAACAATGAACTCAACTTACGATAGTACTGGAAAATACACATGGAGGGTCGTATAAGAACACAACGCACAAAGTTTAGGAAGAAGGTGCCAAAACTGATTAAAATACAAATAAATTTAAATAGCTTATCTCACCATGCTTTCTCACAATCGTGCGCATAAGCAATGAAAATGAATTGTTGCTTACAAAAATATTTAAGTCTTTATATAGATGGTTTGTTCTGAAAATAAGAATGTTATATCATGTATATCATTGAAAAGAAAAATGTTATCTTAAAAAAAAAGTATAGTGTCAGAAGTGGGATTCGAACCCACGCCTACAAGAGTAGACTGCGACCTGAACGCAGCGCCTTAGACCGCTCGGCCATCCTGACAACCACTATCCTATAAGAAATTTTAATAATATATAAACTAATTTGGTTATATCGTTCAAAAACTTTCTAGTCAGCGGTTTTTTGTCGGTTCGACAAATCACAATATGGCGGATTACCAACAACACTGAAATCGGTAGTGAAAATGGACCAGTTGTTACTAGACGCCAAACGCTTGGCGTCTCGTCTTCGTGAACACAATAGCTCTTCGGATGGACTCATCGATCAAGCGAACAATTTGCATCTGAAACTGGACGCCATGAAGCAGGTATTAAGCTTAAAGAAAATCTTAATGAACATTGCAATTGTGAAAGGATCTGCAATAAGGCTAACAGTACACTTGGCATTCTCAGTGAGTGATCCCCATAAGTGAAATCTACTCTTACGGCTAGTGTATCTCCTGTTCGCCCAAAATTGGAGTACACCTCTTCCGGTTGGAATCCCCAAACAAAGAGAAATATTGACAAGATCGAGATGGTCCTGAGTGTCATGCTACTGGATTTTGTTGCACCTAAAGTTCACCCGCTTTCGAGTAAGACCAGGCTGCCTAATCCCCATCCTTATCACTGCCTACAGTGCGCTGTTGACAGTTTTAAGTTTCCATTTTACCCAAGAACTGCATGCGTTTATACTGTCAGTATAAAATATCGACTGTAGACTGCGGACCCGGACTGCGGACTGAGTATAAGACGTGGACTAGGTATAAAACATGGACTGAGTATAAAATGCGGACTGAAGGCTGTGGACTACAGTAGGTACAAAACGTGGACTGAGTATAAAAAAAGGGAGTATAGAACAAAACTAGGATTGTACTGGCCCAGATGCAGGTTAAAAAAAGCCTTGCGTCTGCTTATTCTGTGTCAAAATATTGTCACATACACAGAACTGTTCAGTTACATCATCGACCGGGCTGGAGAAAGTAAGAGTAGGATTTTATCCTGAAATTGTCAGAAACTGTGGAAAGGTCTACTTGGAAAAAAATAAGACCAATTACAAAATAACAATATCTAGTTAATTTCCTAAGTAGAATAACTGGCCTAGCCTAAATAAATGTTATTTACAACTTATAAAACAGGTATTGAACTGCTTAGTACGCTAGACTTCTTTGATCCTTTTAAACTTTACACAAACTGTCACCACACAGGACCTTACACTACAAAGTGCATCACAAAAATTGCTGGTCATAAATTTAGATATAAATGCTGTAAATGGAAATGGTTGCCTGTTTGATGAATCTTTAATACAAAGTATGAACAGTTAACTGCTACTGGCTACTGGTGCAGACAAAATAAAACAGGAAATATCAGTGCATTTCTTTTTGGGGGAAAGTCCAAATCTGGATTTGCAAACATGAATCAAATAAAGTGGAACTTGATCAGATCAATTCTCAGCATTTTGAAAAAAAAAGGTATTTTAGACAAGTGGTTTTTGGTACACCACAGTTACCATACATGACATTCTAACCGACAAACGTTGCCAGTTTTCATATCACAAAGAGCTCAAGGTCAAAATAGGTAGGTTTTCTGTGTAAACTAGTAATATTTAAATTGTAAGGCACCTTTCCTACAGTTCAAGAATTTGAGTGCAATATTACATTTGATAGATAATATTACCGTCCATTTTTATAATAAGAAGACATGTTTGTTTTACTCAGCTGAGTACAACCAGGGTTTTGTACTCAATCTGCATTTTGTACATAGTGTGCAGCCTTCAGTCCTCATTTTATGCTCAGTCTGCATTTTATAGCCAGTCTGCAGTTCACAGTCCATGCTTTTGACCAGTGTTTATACTAGTATGGAATAATATTGACTTCTCAGTCCCTCAGACAAATTTCGGTGTAGCTGTTATGAACACTGTTCAATTATTCTTTTAACCTATCTCAACTTCAACTATTATTTTGTATGTGTGTATTATTTTCCTATAGGTAGTATAATTTTTATTGTTTTAGGAGTATAATGGTAAAGGTTAAAGATCATATGATTTTTACTTTACTTACATTTAGTATGTAAATTAGTTTGTCAAAAACTTTTATAATTCTTTTTCTTCACAACATGCGGAAGTGGAAGCTTGAACTGGCTAAAAAAATCTCGATACCTGTGCATCCACACCATACAGTTTGTAGATTTATTGACTGTAGTTTTATCAGTTGATCTCCACTTTTGAAGAAATCATGACTTGATTTTCTTTTTGGGTTCTCACAGGAATTTGCATGCATAATATGTACAGGTGTTGTTGTTCAATTTTATCCTTGGCTTATTCCCCCACCCCCTTTGCTTTAAAGTAATAATGTCATACATTACCAAACATGTACATTGCCATACCAAAAAACAAAGGGAGAAAAAAATAAAAAAAACCAAGGATAAGATTGAACCGCAACATAGGTGTATGTAATATATAATTATCAAAGACATATACCGGTATTACATGATAGGGTTGAACATTTCATTAGCAAACACTTTCAAGTGTCTGCTTATAAGGACGTAGGATATTTATACGATGGAATGGCCTTGAATCACCTTGAATGTTTAGCAACAAACTTAATGTACAGCTGTAGCATTTGTTTTAGTTCCTTTTACCTCAATGTTTCTTACTTTACTTTGACTCCAAACAGGGAGAAGACATAGCAAATCAGTGCCCCCTTCCCTCCCCGCCACTTTCTTAAAACAACTATTTAGGATATCACAAGGAAAGCCAGTATCTTTTGTCACTTTTATGATCTTTAGCTATTGTCATCAAAATGCCAGGGCTACATGGGATGAAGTTTTCAATGTAAGAATGAAAACAAATGTTTATATTGCAGTAGATTTTTTCAGTATGAAGATTTAACCTAAATATAGTTACATTTCATTACAAGAAAAGCTTAATAACACTCTTCAATTACGTGCCCGCTTTAAACAAGCACCCTACCTTTTACTGAAATTTGAAATAAGCATCTGAGTGCTTATTCAAGGAAATATTGTCTATTAAGCATTATGGTTAAATGTTGCTACTTGATTTTATTTTACATAAACATGGTCAGTACATCTCTTTTGGTTTTGCTTTTTTTGTTCTAATTTCACTGCATTGTACATAGGTTTTAGGTGCCACATGTATTAATTAGCATACACGTACAGCAGAATCCCGCTATAACAGCCCCTCATTATAAACACCACTTTTTCTCATCCCGTCAAAATGTGTAGACTTTCTTCTATGAAAACCAGTTAATAGGGCCACTCCATTAATACGGGCCAAATATTATTCTTATGGCCCTAATTGGGCCGTATTAACAGGATTCCACTGTATGTTGTCTTTTATATATACATTTAGATGTACTGAATGTCCTCGCACACAAATTTCTCTCCATTAGTATCGTGATGTGGTGAGTGATCTGAATGAGGTGGCACACCACAGACCCCGCAGCACTCTCATTCTTGGAAGTCAGGAAGAGAATGCCCGTATACGAGAATTACAGCAAGAAAATTTTGAACTGCATACCTCAGTGGCTGAATACCAGTCAGCATTGGAGCTTATCATGGCTAAGTACAGAGAGCAGGTCAGTATTATGGGTTACCTACATGTACATAAACCTGACTATTGACAGCTTGAAATAAGCATCTGAGTGCTTATTCAAGGAAAATATTGTCTTTAAGCATTATGGTTAAATGTTGCACTTGATTTTATTTTACATAAAATGGTCAGTACATCTCTTTTGGTTTTGCTTTTTTTGTTCTAATTTCACTGCATTGTACATAGGTTTTAGGTGCCACATGTATTAATTAGCATACACGTACAGCAGAATCCCGCTATAACAGCCCCTCATTATAAACACCACTTTTTCTCATCCCGTCAAAATGTGTAGACTTTCTTCTATGAAAACCAGTTAATAGGGCCACTCCATTAATACGGGCCAAATATTATTCTTATGGCCCTAATTGGTGGCCGTATTAACAGGATTCCACTGTATGTTGTCTTTATATATATACATTTAGATGTACTGAATGTCCTCGCACACAAATTTCTCTCCATTAGTATCGTGATGTGGTGAGTGATCTGAATGAGGTGGCACACCACAGACCCCGCAGCACTCTCATTCTTGGAAGTCAGGAAGAGAATGCCCGTATACGAGAATTACAGCAAGAAAATTTTGAACTGCATACCTCAGTGGCTGAATACCAGTCAGCATTGGAGCTTATCATGGCTAAGTACAGAGAGCAGGTCAGTATTTATGGGTTACCTACATGTACATAAACCTGACTATTGACAGCTTAAGCCAAACTCTTCTGTTTCAAGAACCAGTCCATTTGATTTCAGGTCATTTGCTGTTTTCATTTCTCAGAAAGAACAAAATTTTTGCAAATGGTTTGTTAAACATTAAGGAAATTATGCATGGCTGTTGAGCACTGTAAGAGCACAATATTACTGCTAATTCATCGCTGAGAAAATGACATATTTGCAAAAGTTAAAGCTGCAGTAGTTATTAAGCATTGAAATAATTGACTTCGCATTCAAGATTTCTTGTTCCTTTAGTAAATTAATTTGTGGGTTGTTAAAATTGGTTAGTAAGTACGGTATGACTGAGATAGGTTCTCTGAACCAGTGCTCCTGTCTCCTTTGATGCAGACACTGAATCGCCTCCTCTGATTCCTCAAACATCTTCTTCATAGGGTTTACTGATAAGGATGATAATGCACTAGCTTCTGTGAAAATGTTGTTAAGCAGTTCCCTTCACTTGTTATTTTGTTTTGAGTCACACTCGTGTTTTGCTGTAAAACCTTGCTCATACCAACTGGGCGAAATTGTGGTTGTAATTTGAAAGCTCGCACAGAATTTGTTTTAAAATAGAGCTTGATTGTAGACTTAGGGTTTCAGGGGTTTTAGGCCAACCGTTACCCTGATACACTGTATGCATTTTTGTCAACTTTGATTAGCCTCAGGTGTTTAAAGCTCAACTACAAATGTACCACCACAACAAAAAATAGGTAACCAAAGGGTACTTGTGTGGACTACCATTTAGAAATGAGAAGGGTTTAATGTCGCTGCTACTTCGTACTTTATGCTTGAAGTTATCAGAGGTTAGGGATGGACCATTAGAAAAAAACCAAAGGGGGTGGGTGAAAACTTTTTGATGCATGAATTTTATTGAAGCCCACTTGTCTACAGGATTTTATTTCCCCTGCATGAACTTTTTTTTAGTTACCACCGCTTGCAAGATTTTTTAGACAAGTTTCCCTTTCTGTAAGATAAGAGATAACCGGGAATGTCACGCCATGGATATTTTTAAAAAGGCGCCGAAAATTGACATACATATTCGTCGTTTGCCTCTAAATTAAGTGGCAACATCTGGAGTTTCCTTTGGCTCTCTCAAAACATGTTTTCTCTGCTAAGCATGAAAACATACGCATAGACACTTCTCTTAACATATTGGTTATTCAATGAGAACTCGAAAACACAAGGCGGATCGATATTTTCGTGTATGTGACATGTTTCTCAGAAGCAATCCAAATGTCACGCATTCGAAATTCACAATGCTCTATTTTTAAAACAAAGCGTGCTACTTAGCTGAAAACAGGCCACAGATATTATCTTAAAAATGCCATTAACCTGATGAAGGTAAAAATCTAAATGTTTAATTTTAGTTTTTTTCTGACGTCACATGAAAACCGTGAAAACCAAGAATTCGCAAACTTGTTTCTAAATATAGAACTGTCACAGCGATCGTGATATCTCACCGATCGATTCACCGATAAGAAGAGCATGTGCGGTGCTTCCAACCTTTTCTTAAATTCGGCAAACCCTTTCACGCGGACAAACTCTACTGAATTGAATTCTTCACAACTTTAAAAAGATATGTGCGGGAAAATTTTGTTTAAGCTTGGTTTCCATATGATCGCAGACGATCTCGGATCGCAGATCGCAGACGATCGCAAAGAGAGCAGTTTCCATATAATCGCAAACGATCGCAGAGCCGACTGTAGCCATACATTTCGGTCAGCGGGAAAGTTAAATGTACACGCGTGTTGTCGAAATTAAAAACATGGGATACATTTTGATCGCAGATCGCAGAACTTTGGTTTCCATATGATCGCAGGATCGCAATTGATCGCAGACGATCGCAGGCAATCATGTTTCTATCTTCTGCGATCGTCTGTGATCACGATCGCAGACGATCGCAGACGATCGCAGAACTTTCTGCGATCTGCGATCCGCGATCGTCTGCGATCGTATGGAATTAAACCAGCCTTTAGGTAGATCGAAGGTGTGACATGTGTAGTATTATTTCTCACACGAAGAGATTTTCCTGGACACGTCGATACCTTGAGAAGTCTACATTAAATAGGCCTTTTTGAGGCTAACAGAATGTATAATTATCTGTAAACGAATATTCGGAGGACAAGATGTAAAAGAATCCAAAACTTATGTAGTGGCTTCATAGCTCAGTTGGTTAGAGCATCGCACCAGTAATCGCGAGGTCACGGGTTCAAACCCCGTTGAAGTCCTGAATTTTTTTCAGGCTTCTTTTCGCAATTGCATAAATTGCGTTCACAACTGCGAGGATCATTCTTCATTTGATTTCATTTCCGCAGTTCATATATGATTCATTTCATATATCATTCACGCTCATTTCTTTCACGGGAACATATGAACCCACAATTGACCTGCTTCCAACGTCAGTGGCTTCATAGCTCAGTTGGTTGCATAAATTGCGTTCACAACTGCGAGGCTCCACCCACTGAGGATCATTCTTCATTTCATTTGATTTGTTTGTTTGTTTACTGACAGCTAAATTCAGTGAAGTGTGACCGGAAACACTGCGCTGACCTCACGTAAATAATTTTTTCTCTCCGACATACCTCAACATATTGCCGATCTTAACCTGCCCTTTTAAAGTTAAAGAGCGACGACCTTGAAGTCAAATGAAGGTAAACAGGGGAAAAGTTACTCACCGCTTGGTTTGTTCCTCACACAAGTTAGAAGTAAACGCAACCACTAGTGCAGTGCCTCTCAACTATAAATACAAACTTTCCTTCTAAAAATACCACGCTTAATACAAAGTTTAAAGCGAAGATAGTAAACGTTTATCAGCAAACGATGATGCGATAGTCCCTGACATTCTAGTGATTACAAATGAGTCGCAAAGGTGGACTCAGCTCGCGGCATTAACTTCACCGCCTGGTAAGCTTGAATTTCACATGATATGCTTCAATCGATTACACTGCTGTATGCGTGGAATTTCTTATGAATTCAAGCCTTGAAAAGATATTTCCTCGTTGTCGATGCGTTGATGCATTTTGACCGCCTTTATTTTGCTCTCTTGAGGAGACTGAATGACCATTTTCGTGTTCTAACACCGCTTTCGATGGTCGATGCCCTACAAACGAAAACAAAACGAGAAAATATGCACTTGGAGCCTGGATTCGACAACATTCGACAGTAAGGATGATGTAGTCCTTTTTCATGTATGAATTATTTCATATATCATTCACACATGTAGTCCTTTTGTCTGATTGGTCTCCTTACTCCCAAGGGACGTCACGTGATGTGTTACGGACGGACTGACGGTCAAATTCGATGACTATAGGGTGAGCTACCACAGGTAGCCCACACAAAAACGAAATAAACAGAAAAAATAGACAAACAGAGTGATAAAAAAGTTGGAATCTATTTTATTATTGTCACCCACTAATGTGAACTGCTAACTACTGGAGATTTGTGATAACATTTTAGCAAAACAATTGTTTTCTAAAATGGATGCATCCTTCTGTAATTGAAAAAAAAAACTTCTTTGATAGCCAACCTCTCTACCCCCAAGTAATGTTGAAACACTCTTCGTTACTTGAAAAGGGGAGAGGAGAACGAAATATTGTCTATTTTTATTGTTATTATATTATTTTAAATGGTTAATTTTAATAGGTTAATTTTATCGCGTGTTCATACATTTGTATGTACATATGTATATATTTATGTATTTATTTATTCATTTTTGCTTTGAAACTCCTAGTATAGTTATCCTGTCTTAGGAGTATACTGATTAAAGATTTAAAGGAGTGGAGATTGGAGAATTCAAGCGTTAAAGGAAGAAGGTTTTTTGGGGGGACTGTCTCAACTAATTGTCAATAATTGTATTGAATAATTGGACTCCACATTGTTTAGAATATGGGCACATTGTGATTGGTGAGAGTGCTACAAAGAAAAAATAAGTCTCAAAGTTTGTTGTAGCGTTTATCGTTAACTCTGCAAACATCTTTGTTTTTAAGGTATTTGGACTCATCAAAGCAAACAGACTTGATTCCAGCTGCATGAAGCTGAACAATTACAAGGTAATATACTGTCTTGTCTTATTTTATTCATGATAATTACATGTACACTGTATGTATTTTACTTTTCCAAAAGTTCTAAACCAGTCAGATAAACTACCCAATAACATGTAAGGTTATATGCTAGTTGCAACGGGCGAAAGGACAACTGAAACGAAATTCAGACTCCCAGGCAGGAATCGAACCTACCGACCGGCGTTAAGGAGGTCGTAGGTTCGATTCCTGCCTGGGACTCTGAATTTCTTTTCAGTTGTCCTTTCGCCCGTTGCCAAGCAACTAGCATATCATCTTTCTCACGGGCAGATCACACCATTACCATCATTATTAATCACAACATTTAAGGTTGTATTTAATTTCAGTGTTGGTGTTTGCATGCATTTATTTCCCACAATATTGAGTCAGACTCTGTCTTCTTAGGCTTCTGTATATTTTCATGGTGGTCAAATGTACTTGGTGTGTACATTTTCCATATTGCAGGTTTTGGGGGGAGGGGGGAGTGCAACTACGAAAATGCACCTTTACCTTTGTGAACGGGCTAAATATCCAAAATAGACCCCGGATCTCACATTTCACAGAATACCAAGAGAGCAAAATCTTCTGCCGCGTAAGTTTGCCATGAGATAACATCTCCCCAAAGAATCCCACAGTCGCTCGCGCGCCTACTCTCGATTCCAGTCTTTTTTAAAGTCACTTGCTTTTCTTTGTTTGTCCGTTGTATTTCTTTTCATCCCGTTCCATGTTTTTGTCCAAAATATGGGAAAACGTTTTATTTTGTGACCGTCATTTTCTAAATAGTTGTTTTGAACACTCAGGAATTACAGGAGAAAACGGAGCAAATTTGCGAGATGGCAGCTGTGATGGCGCAGGCGATCTCAATTGATGATCAGTCCATTCAACAGGAGCAAGAAAGAATGGCTTCCATTGAATCAGAGAACAGGGGCCTCAGAGAGTTGTTAAAGATCAGTGGAATACCAGCTCCTGCCAAGGAAGAGGAAGCATGTCCCAAACAGAGTGCAGACAGTACATCAGCAACTGCTGATGAATGAATTGAATAAGTTATCTCGTCGTGTAAAGATCACGAGCTTCATTTATTTACCCGATGTATAGCTTTTTTCTCTAATGATTTTTTTTTGCAATAAGGTCAAAAAAGAAATTAAAGCATTTGAAATTCACTCCACGGTGCCTCTTCAATTTTCAAATCTTGCACTGAATCAAACTTACACTCACTGTAGGCTTACTTGTACTTGAGAGTTCGTGTCATAAAATTGTGTCGGTTATCTTCGCACCGAAGTGTCTTGTTATGTATCTTAAGGAGGCTCGTATCAGTCTTTTTTGGCTTTGGTGTGTACCCATTGTAATGACGTCAATTAATAGTTATAAAACTAATGTCGCTGCGGGCGTTGCTGTTACGGTTGCTAAGATCCCCGAATAGAACTGGTGGGGATACTTCTGACACTTAAGTCAATTCTCGAACTGATACTTGTGAGTGGGTAACCTCTTCTTATGCTAGAGTCTGTAGGTTGAGTGGGGGATACGTCTACAGTGGAACCTCGATTTAACGAAGTACCAAGGGACTGGGGAAATTGGTTCGTTATATCGAGGTCTTTTTCCATACATTTTAAAATGTCGGGCTGACGAATAACGTTCGTTATATCGAGGACTTCGTTACGTAGAGGTTCGTTAAATCGAGGTTCCACTGTATTTGAATTTATACAATGGTCGGTGTAATCGTTGCGTTTTGATTGGTCTAGAGGGGTTTGCAATTAAACTATAGACGCACGAATGGGGTCTTGAGCCGAAGCAAGCAATGAAGAAAATTAATTAAAAAATAAATAATGAATAAAACAAAAAAGATTCCATTTGTAAATGGGTGTGTACTCTGATTTAAACGCAGGGATGACGTCAAAACGTGGTAAGGACATCGTTCACGCTACTCACCTGCGGCTTGCAGCGTACTTTTGTGTTCATACCTCTTTATGACATCATCCGTGCTTTATCAGAGTACTAGTACAGACGCACTGCCAAATGGAATCTATTTGTTGAATAATTGTTGGGGACAATTCATGTAGCTGTTATGTGTCAAAAAAAGGGAAATAAGGAAAAGTGAAGTAAATAAAAGTTAAATGGACCACGCTTTTGAGATGGTATCTCTAAGTGTGAGGGGCATGAGTAATTTCCGGAAGAGAAGGATTTTTTCATGGTTCAGGAAATGAAATTCTGATATTGTTTTCTTGCAAGAAACTCATTCAAAATCAACAACGGCAGCTCAGTGGAAAAATGAATGGGGCGGGCATTTAATTTGTTCCCATGGTAGCCCCAACTCACAGGGAGTAGCCATTTTAGTTAAGAATGGCCGGTGCTGATTGTATGGTGCATTTAAAGATCGTAGACCCTTTAGGAAGGTTTATTATTTTGCCGGAAAGTCGCGA
This sequence comes from Pachyseris speciosa, assembly GCA_016490735.1. Lineage (NCBI taxonomy): Eukaryota > Metazoa > Cnidaria > Anthozoa > Scleractinia > Pachyseridae > Pachyseris > Pachyseris speciosa. The sequence continues at coordinate 456,161 of JAEMWC010000177.1, read as the reverse complement.
TCAAAGAAAAATTGTATGTAGTTGTGAATGTTTACGCTCCGAACAAAGACAGAGAAATCATCGAATTTGTTCGGAAAATTTGACGCACTGCAATATTTGTGTGCCATTTCTTGATACGAGTGTCTTTGTTCCTTTACAGTGTTCATTTTTTTTAGGAAAGATAAAATAGAACTTGAACTAACCTATATTCTTGTAATAAGAAACTTATAAGCACAACATTATCCATGAGTTTTGCAGTACCTTCGCAGTTCAGATGCAGTTAAGCTTGGTTTCATATTCTCTCGTTTTAGCGAGTTGTGGCTGGATGAGGAAGAATTTAGAGGCAAAAAGCCTGTAAGTCCCTCGGAACGAAGAACAGGTGTAAACTATGTGCTACGATCGAAGATTACCACGTCGAAACATTTGAGTAATTTAAGTAAGATTACAGTCTTTTTCATTGGTGGTGAAAGGTATCTTTCCTTCGTGCAACTATGAAGACCCTCCCTTTTATGACATTTTTTCACAATGTTGTAATGATTTTCATCGGGTTTAATCATTTTTGAACGAATTCAGAGGTCTTCGGGAACTTGTAGAAATTCTAGAATTCCCACGGCATATTAAAAAGTCATCCCTTCACTTTTCTGATCTCGGAGGAAACAGTTTCAAATGCGCTATTCATTTTCTCTTGGCTATGTTTCTCGAGCCTATATTTTAAGTCACTGGATGCCGCTAAAAAGATTTTACTCAACATAGTTAATGACAGCTTCTTTCATCGTTTGTCTCAAAATTTGGTTACTTCGAAACTGACGATAGATGCGCAAAATGCAGCGCACATGCGAGAAAAGCACAAATATGGACTCATTTCATTACATGAAATGCAATTTCATTTTTGAATGATCTCTTGTTTAACAGCACAAAGCTCCCAGCTCAACTAAAACCTAATATGTTCAAAACCACTAGCCTTAGAATTAACTTGACCAAAAGCAGTAAGATATGATCAGCCCGGCGTGTGCGTGTAAAGCGCTTTCGCTGTTGTATTCGGTAGGCGATTTTTTTCGTAACTGAACACAATAAACTCCTTGTCAATTCAACTTGTAAACGTTTTAAATTGTTGGTACGATATCCGTAAACGTACCGCCTATGAAAAACTGCATGCCCTAGATATACTTGTTTTAGTGTCGTAGTTGTCGTCAGCAGCAGGGTAACAGCAGGTAGTGTGAGGTTTTACTGGTTTTCAGATACCTTCTTTACGAAGCACATGCACTCCTTGCTCCCCCGGGGCCGAGAAATAATTACTGAATCACGCCTATTATAGAAGAACGTTTGCTAAAACACACAAAAAAGCAGAGCACCCTTAATTAGACGAGATCTTTTCCACAATCCGGTAATATATCATTATAGAATTCTGAGCAGTTTCACGCGGAAAAGTTAACCGTTCTCTCTAGCGGCAATCTAAAAAGACAATGTCTTCTTTCCTAGACCACTCAGTATCTATATATCAAGGTGGACTCGAGCTAAAGATGTTGACACAAAGTGAATTCGAAGCTGATCACTAATTTCGGAAAGAAACAGGCAAAAATTTCTGAATCTTTCTTAACTGTTGCCGAAGAACTGTTCTCAGTGTCAGTTGTAAAGACAGAGGGGCCTCCTTATCTGAAACAACACTACCATGCGATCCATTTTAATTACCAAGAAGAGCCCTCTTAGTTGAAGAATTGGAAATGATTTAAATCTGAGCGCTCTCCTAATGTCTTAGTTATAAAATGACAGTTTGATTAACGAAAGGATAAGGAAATTGGGAGGTCACCAAAACCACTGCAGCGTGACAAAAAACTGAGCGAAGACATACCGTACCAAAATCAAGCAATCACCGAAATGTGCACATTTTCAAAATGCAAGGTTCTACCTTATAACGCACGAAAAGTTGCCCGAAACTGTAATGCCTCGTTAAAGATTCAGCTTTGAAAAACAAAACAACAACAACAACAACAACAACAAAAGAAAACAAAAAAAAAAAACAACAACAACAACAACAACTGCATGCTGCTGTCTTTTTTCGCTTTACTGTAAGATTCTCGCGAATCTGAACAGAACATGTCATAATGGGACATATAATCCATTATAATTAGGAATCAGGATGCTTCGAATTTCTTTTTGACTTGAGGATGATTCAGAAGCAATCCGCTTCCATGTATTGTGACGTTTTTGAGGAACGCAGTTTTTTCTCCTTAGATAGAAATAAGGTGATCAAAATCTACGGGAAATTCCTTTAGATTTGGCTTGTACGTGAAACAAATCAAAACAGTTCTTCTGACAAACAAAAATCAACGGCGGACATGAAAAGCATTTCCAGTTTCCAAGATTGAACATCTCTAGCTCCAGTTTCCAAAAGTTTGTCAAGTCCAGTTGTTGTCATTTAGCTTGCTTTTAATTGTGATCATCAGTTGCAAGCACAGTATAACTATTAGGTTTTTCACGTGACTTCCTGAGGAACATCAGTGCTGCGGCCATCAAACATGCAACACAGATCACAAACAGAGCCACCATGAAGGCTGTGCCTAGAGGGAAGGAATTTAGAGAAAACGTATCAAAGATAGGCAAATCCTCATCTTTTTGTGTTTCAGAGGGTAGTAATTACCACAGTAGTATAGAGAGGTTCAGATGTAGCAAGTGTGAAAATTTATAACAATGAGCAGAAACTAGTGAAGATAGCTTAGAAGGTGAAGGTAGCTTAGAGCTACTGGGGATATCTGTCTGAAAGGAGTGCGTTTTTCACCAAAGGAAACATTCAGCAAATAAAGGTCATAAAGGGTTGAGGCAAATGTGGCATAAGCCGAAAGGGACGAGATGAAAATGCAAGTATTGGAAAGCGTAACAAACATTTAAAATAAATTTCTGGCAGACATTACAACAGGGTCGAGGCGGCATAGTTAATTTGTATTCCTCACAGCGTATAAAACCATTGTTTTCCCCTTTGCTTTTTCAGTACTAATTTCTGACACGCTTTCTGTACTAAATAGTCAGTTGACACAGTATACTTACCACCGCTGTCTAGACCACTCGTGCGCTTTTCTTCATGACTTGTACGTGCTAGGTGGAGTGGGCCCTGGGCCAAAGAGTAAAGTTCCCCACGTGATTACCCATTTCACGTCTACCTCGGCCACCTTGCGAACATTTCTTTGCACATTTGGATCCTGGGTCAGAGGCATTGCACAAAATCACGTGACAGTGAACGAAGACAAATGGATGATCAGCAATGAATTTGAAGGCTTCCAAGCTAAACAGCTGGGCACTTACTAAAGGAAGAGCATGGTATTTCATGGTACCGTCATTTGGGCATCTCAGAGAGAAATACAAACGAAGCCTGTTTAGATTACGGAATAAAGAATTATTATATCTGAATCCAGCTCACCGATTCTCGTTTTCAGAAAAAAATCAACAATTGTTTCCCTTGACTTAAATTTGCTTTCCGAGTGTTTAGTCCTTCTTTTTTTAACGATGATCACGCCAATTACGCGAGGGGTCTATATCTCAAATTTTGCCGGCTTTGGGGTAACCTTTGAAACTTATAATATCAGTCCCAAGCAAGAAATCATTAACGCAACCTACGTACCCCTTTTTGATGAATTCGTACTTCAAAGGATTTGCGGGATTCTGAGTGGGTGTGGCATAGCATCGCTGTGCTCTGATTGACAGTTGCTTGTCATCTGAAGTCACTGAAACCTCAAAGTACAGAAGCTTGCGCAGCACCACAGCAACAGGAAAATCACCCTTCATGTAAGGTCTCACGAATCGTTTGTCAGGAAACATGTTCAGAGCGAGTGTAAAGTTTCCTTGGCCTTCATCACTGAACACGAGTCTCCTGTTACTTGGCTTCCAACCGACTGATGACACTACGCCATATTTGGAGTAAAAACAGCTGAACTGAATTTCGATTTCACGCACGCGCGTCATGACATCTTTAGCAGCCACAGGAATTTCCAGAACTGTGTTGGAGTAGACAATGGCAGTCGATGTGTGCCTACTTGTTGTATTACAGCCAGTCAGCGGTGTAGTGAGTGAGAAGTTGGCGCTGGTTTCAGTAGCTTTGCATGTTGTGGCCAGGAGTCGAAGATGCTCACGGTCCATACCACGGAGAAGAGACTTGGAAATGGTGATGGTCATATTTTGGCTGGTGCATAGCACATAAACGCCTAGAGCTGATTAACAAAGAAAATGGCAAAAAAGGCAAGTTTTTAAATGATACCCTCGTCCATTAACGGAGAAATCACAGACAACTCATCTTAAACAAAACAACAACAACAACAACACTTTATTTCACATTAATAATTATTTTCCTCCTAAAAGTCTTGACTTGATTCGTATTGTACTTATAGTTAATACATCTATACTGATATTTACCATGGCAAGTCTTGTTATCTGAGGATAAGCCCAGTTCTGGATCCGGACATTGACATTTGTAGCCTCCTGCAGTATTGACGCACTTGTGGCTGCAGCTGCCATTTTTGGAGCCAGAACACTCGTCAATGTCTGCAAAAAATAATGTTTTCAGTAAAGCTACCCTGGATAAAATAAGCTATAACGCAGCTCTCTGTAACAAACATGGTGAGGTCTGGATGTTCGCTAGGAATTTGACTAAAACGTTCCCCGAAGAGAAAAGATGCCAACCAGATACTTTGGATTTCCCCTTGGGTAGGGTGATGTTGACTCCCTTCTATCACTGTTTGGAATTTTACCTGATAATCCAACGACTCATGTTCCTGTTACATCCGTTTCTCTTGTTTTACAAGGAGGACAAGGGCCGTTTTCCGGTCTTTTTCTAATTCGGCATTGTCTTCAACTCGCTTTTCCTCTTCACTACTTGACTTATCGGTAGAGATTCTGCATTATTAAGGGTTTGTAGCGCTTTCAGGTCCAATTTTATCCTTGGATAAAATTACATTCGGCAATGTATTCTTTCAAGGTGAGGATGACTTAGAGTGTCGACAAAATTGGGTGCGTTCCTTTGGCCTGGATGATCCAGATCAGGATCAATGATCCAAGATCACTCAGATCATGGTGCTTCAAAGGAACCGAAGAATCCTTTCCCAGAGTGTATTCCTCGGTTCCTTTGATGAACCATGATCCTAGTGATCTTGGATCATTGATCCTGATCTAGATTAAGCCCAAAGGAACGCAGCCATTGTATGTGTCTCGTATTTCGCTATGGCGACCTAAGTTGCTAGAAGCGATCTCTTCTTCGTTCTTGCTAAGAGTAAACTTGAGTGATAGGATATTTCCATCTAATTCTTTGAACTGTTCCTCCGTCGTTCTTTTCCTGAAGTTAGAGCCTTAGCTGGTTGGTCGTGTAAGTTTACGCTGATCACTGTTTAATTCCCTTTTGGTTTCCCTTCGATTTGGTTCTCCGGCAATTTGGCAGATCATTGCTTTTCTTGGAGCCAGAATAACAGCTTTGACGCAGCTACAATGATCCTCGGTTCTCTCTCCCTTTTCTGGTACAAAATTCAGTCTAAAAACTATCCATTTATTTTCTTCTTTCTCAAGCGGTCTTAGATGTTTCCTCAAGTAGTTCTGACTTATATTGGTAACAATTTCTCTCAAGTCTTATAACACTCAACGCATTCGCTTGAGTCTAATTGAAATCATCAGTGTAAGTAAATATAAACTAAGTCGTTTCATTTGAGCACACCTTTTGACCGCCTTTGCGACGTAATGAACGTGAAGCACTTCAGTTATAATACTACGATCTCCCTTAACAATTATTTCATTGCTACTCCGGTAACTAAGCAGTTATAAACTGCCTGTAAAATCCTCCGAGCCTAGCCTGCTTCACAGAGGCTCCATCGATTAAGCCCCGGCTAAACAGTCAACCATTTTCGTCCAACATTGTATTTGCTAAACACAGCGTTGGTTGGCTAAATGGACAAACAATGTTTGACCAAACACCAGACGAAGTGAGTCCACAAAACGATTTTTGCGTATTATCGCTGAGATTTTGACATTGTGTGGTTCATCTGGTTTCTTTTTACCGGCTGTGCACGTTTTGCTGGTTGGGGTGGCTAAACGATCAAACATTTGTTCGTAACGCGAAATGTTGGATGAAAATGATTGATCGAGATCAAACATGGAAAGCCATATCAACGTAAAATTGAGAGAGCGGCGAAACGGTCAACGACTTGTTCTTCCAACACGATGTGCGGGGCTTTACCCTCCGGGGATAAACTTCATGTGTGAGAGATAAACTCGCCTAACGAGATGAGAGGAAATTCGGTATTGCGTGAGACCAACCAGGACAGGACACTCACCACTGCATGACACTTTCTTAGCACTGTCTGACCACTGACCATTTGCTTTACACTGCTTGTATGAAGGACCTTGAAGCTGGTATCCCCGCGGACAAGTGAACAAACATTTGGTGTTCAATTTCATCTGGGACGCAACACAGCTGTTAGGTGATGTTTTGAGGAGGCCGTTGACCTTAAGAGCTAGGCAATTCATGACTGTAAAAAACACAAATAAAAAACATTAAACAAAAATTAATCTAAAAAGTGAGTAAGATGCTGGGGTACTCAGTTCTTGATTATGGTGAGATGAGCCAAGAAGGCTTCTTTCTCCTCAGAAATTCGAGATTAAATAGGACGTAAAACTGGACTTCTCTTTCCTGAAATGACAGCTGATACTTTTTCGTAAGCACTTTGTGGTGAGGTGGAGAAGAGTGGAATAAATCACCATTTGTTTATTTTTTTTTAATTTGAACAAATATTTTACCAGGATGTTCCCAGTTCAGCAAAGGTTGGTATAAATGGGGTCCTGTATTTACATTAATTTCATATTACAGTATAAAACTGACATACATATAATACTGTCATACATATAGTCTGTCCATTAATGCACTTGTGCACAAGCATACATTTACAGTAGTCACGACGGAGATGGAGGCTTGGCCAATGAAATGTTTTGTGCAGTTCGTTGTGATGAACCGAGCGACATTCAATAATGCAGGCAGCGCCCCTATGCAATTTATCTAGATATCCCTTGTTTCCTTGACCGCAGCGGTCCCAAACACACGAACAATAGTCGAAAAGAGGCAAAATCATAGAATTATATAACGTAATGCAAGCAGAGCGAGGTAAGATCTTGCGCGCTGTACGCATCATGCCAAGGCGGGAAGAGATTTTCTTTCCCAGTGAGCTTATACGCTCCTTCAATGAGAGTGTAGGGTCCAGTTGAACACCAAGATAATATATACTCTCTCTAGAATGGTGTCATGCACGCAAATAGAGAAGTCATCAGCATTTTTCAACTTTTGATGAGTACCAGTGAGCACTATCTTAGTTTAATTTGCTAACATGAAATTAGGTGAAAGAAAGTTACTGTGAAGCCAGGTAACGATCTTAGCAAGGTCAGAAGAGAACGCATTTTCAATTGAAGAAAAGGAATTGCTTGCGAAGTATATCAACGTGTCGTCAGCATAAATTTCAACCGTGCAGTAGTCAGTGACTAGAGGTAAGTCATTGATATATATACTTAAGAGAAGGGGACCAAGGACAGATCCTTGAGGGACCCCCAAAACGATTTCTTCGGGTTCTGAGACTATCCCATTAACGCAAACAGATTGAGTGCGTTTTTAGGTAGGACTTAAACCATTGTACAGTTGGAGAATTAAAACCAAATGAAATTTAAAATATCTTAAAGAAAATGTCATGGTCCAGGGTATCAAAGGCCTTACTCAAATCTATGGGTGCTTTCCATTTGAATGAAAAAACCGGAGAAATTTTCTGTTAAAGGGAACAGGAAAAATTTTCCTCGATAAAAACGACACGGGACGAGCGTTTTCCTTTTGCACTGAGTCACTCTTTAAGAAACTGGCTTTTAACATAAACACCACCAAACCCACGAAACCACGCGTTAATTCATCAAGGAGAATGGAACTAGTGGGACGCCGCAGATGGTACAGGATTTTTCGATCATTCCGGTAAAAACGAGAAAAAAGAAATACCTCAGAAGGTATTCCTTTTTTTCCGAAAATTTTCCAGTGGAAAATTCTGTTCCATTTGATTTACCATCGGAACAACCGGGTTTTCCATGGAAAAGGCAAGCGCCCTAGAAAAACCAGTCCTGTAAGGAGTCCGTTGTCATTGTTTCTTAAGAAAGCATTTGTAACATTAACCAGGCTCGTCAAGGTAGAATGCAATGGACGAAAGCCAGTTTGACACTGCAAGAGTAGCTGGTCTTGAAGAAAGGTATAAACCATTTTGATGCACGGCGCGTTCGAGGATTATCGAAACACTTGTAGGACAGATATAGGCCTGTAGTTGGTAGGGTCTGTTCTTGGGCTATATTTATAAACGGGGGTAACACTGGTTTCCATTCTGAGGAAAGCGATCCTTCAGAAATTGTCCTGTTCATTAGAAGGGTGACAGGCTTGGCTATGTCTTCAGCAGCATCCTTAAGGAGACGAGCTGGCATATCCGTAATACCAGTTGATTTCTTGATTTTTACAGCCTTAAGTTGCTTGTGGACAAAGCTCTCTGAAACTGGATGCAATTTGAATGTGTGAGTAGGCTGATACGATGAATAAACTCGCCTAACAGGAGGGAAGACCTTTGGCAGCAATTGCCTTAGCTTGAGTATTGTTGTTTAGAAAAACTCACCAAATTGGGCTGGTATTGACTCTGGATCGACAATGTCTGCTCCATTAGCCGTGAGCGATCCAATCTCAGGCTAACAGTTTTTAACATCAGTAGAGATAACTGATTCAGTTGTAAACAGATACACAGGCCGGTAAGTTTGGAAGAATTTTCTACCCTCCGTCCTCCCCTTCGGCCTTGGCCACAATTCCCATATCTCAATCACGCGAGACAATGAGCGGCATATTGGTGAGAATGCTGTACGTTTCAGAATAACCACACATGCGATGCATTTCATAGAGCTATTAAAATTGATTTGCAGGCATGTTACACATAACTAGGGATAATTTCACAACTGGTAAAGAAAATAAAAAAACGTCTAAATACCCTTATCTCTGACTAAGAGTGAAATGCATCTCCTGTAAAGAATTCTGAATTTCGTTGGCTGTGAAAAAGTACAACAGAAACGGTAAAAATATTAAAAGACTGAAAACTACCTATTCAAGAGCAATTTATAAAATATTAAAGATAGTACGCGCCCACTCATTGGTTAATAGGTGTGTTTAGATGAGAGGATGTAAACACGGTTGTGACGTCACGCTGTTTGTGTTTCCCGGCACAATTTGAAATCTTTTCAAAGCTTTCGCAAGACTCGTAAAGCAATTTCAAGTCCAAATATTAAAGAAATGGAGGTAGAATTGCCAAATTTCGATTTGGCTTCCCCTGTGAACCCGAGGAAAGAAAGCAAAATAAAAACCACAGCGCTTTGCCTGCTTCGATGATCGTGATCTAGACGACCTAAAGCGAAGCTAAGAAGGACAAAATATGCAACAAAATAGGCAGTAAACGTTTTCAAGGTAATTTTTGCGTTAAGTACTACAATAAAATTCTCTAAAAGACATTCTTTATTAAAAAAAAATGTACTCGAAAAGGTACACAAAACTATATGCTACAGACTGTAAATGCTGCAAATCAAACTTTGCGCCGCCGATCGGTTGCCGTGTTTTGGCTGTCAAATTAGCGTAATATATAGATTTAGCCATGCCTAAAAGCGGAGCTCCACGATTATTATTTTTACGCCGGGTTATCGAGCAACTTTGCATGGCTTTCTTTGGGAAAATTTTGTGTCCAAAAAATTGAACAGCAGCAGGAAAAACGAAGAGTTTTTACCATCCAGATGAACTATTCGATAGCAAACGTTTGAAACAAAAAACATTCCTGAGTCCAAATTATTTTCAAATGAAAGCGTAAAGGAATTCAAAGCGGATCAAAAACAAAACATTCCAAGAAAACAAACACTGAAAAAAGTACGATGCGTACGTTTTTCGACTGAAGATTCTTGGAGAAGGTGGAGAAATTAGACAAGTAATAAAGCCCGGTTCATACGTCGCATTTCTGCCGTGTCGAATTCAATTCAATTAAGTGCGGCAGAAATGCGACTGTTGATTCATACGTCGCACTTGTGCCGCACTTAATTCATACTACACATTATGCTTCTGACTCTGCTTCTTATGTCTCGAGAAAATGCAACAAAAGTTTACCGTTCCTTCCTAAAAACCCGTCGGTATATAAATCTATGTATAAGATTCAACACGGCAGAAATTCGACGCTTGAATCGGTGCCGCATTTCTGCCCGTTAATGCGACAAGACCAGTCGAACGTCTGGTAGAAATTCGGCAGCTGATTCAGACGTCGAATTTCTGTCGAATTTAATTAGTTTAATTGAATTCGACACGGCAGAAATGCGACGAATCAACAGTCGCATTTCTGCCGCACTTAATTGAATTCGACACGGCAGAAATGCGACGTATGAACAAACATATCTTGTATCAAGCTAAAAAAATTGCTAAGCAATTTTGACATAAATGTCTGCAGAAAAGAAAGAAAGGAGTCCGCTCCTGATCATTTAGAGCAGTCAACAAGAATTGACTGCGGTTCAAAACCACAAAACAACAAAATACGATGCGAGTAACGTTTCTTCGAAGATTCTTGCAGAAGGTGGAGGAATTAGACAAGTAACAAATATATCTCGTAGTAAACTGGAGAAGTAGCTAAGCAAATTTGACATAACTGTCCGTAGAAAAGACAAAAATGTATACTAACCTGATAGTTTAGTTAGACAGAGAGTTAGCAATCACTCGGAACGCAAGCTGAATAATGGCGCCATTTCACACAATATCTTTCTTTGGCTAAGCAGACACAAAAAAACTCTTAAGTGGCTTGATAGTTTTCCTGTTCCTCTCCATGCCCACCGAGGAAGCTTTTTCAACAAGAGGCTACAAGTAGCCTAAACTCGGGCCTGCAAAATACAGTTTGTATCCCTAATTTAGCGCTAAACAAAAGAAAAGAGAGCGCAGAGAAGTCTGTCCTTCTAGCATCGGACACACTGTGCGCGCTTATCGTGATGTTCGAGTCTGTTCGTTTGCAGTGAATATCCATAGTACCCTGTCAGCATATATGCCTTAAATAGTGCAACTCAACCATTGATAACATTAATAATGATGAAAGTAAAAACGCTAAGTTTTTAATTTTAGTTTTTGCTGACGTCAAGTGAAAACCAAAAATTCGCAAACTTGTCCCTAAATATAGAACTGTCGCGGCGTTCGAATCGATCGCCCGCCGAAGCACAGCACGTGCGAGGCTTCCAACCTTTTTCTTAAACTCGGCAAACGTTTTCACGCGGATAAACTGTATTGTATTAAAATCTAGCTTCAAAACTTTTCAAAGATATGTGCAGAAAAATTTGTTCCGGCGGTCGAACCTTGAGTTTTCACTTACGGTCACGTATTAAATGGAAGGTATCATATTACAAAAACAACTTAAGGCAAATTTGGAATTTTTCTAAATATAGAACTGTCACAGCGTTTGAATTCGACTTGTGATAACTTTCAGATCGATTAGCCGATAAGCACTGCACGTGCGAGGCTTCCAACATTTTCTTAAACTCTGCAGACTGTACTGTATGAAAGTATCTAGCTTCACAACTCAAACACGATGAATTTTACATAACTTCAAAACAACCGTCGCTGTCGACCTTTGGACTATGTGGTTTGCTTTAAACAATTAACACACCGCCACGTGCCTGCTATTGTTCATTGGCCAATCAAAACACCAGAAGGTAATTGTATTGTGCATTTTGCTGCACAGGAAAAAAAAAAGACTGAAATCTAACACATTTTATAACTCGGCCTACCGGCCCGAGTAATTAAAGATTCTCTGCGGCAAAACATCATCCAGTTACAATTAAGACAGGGCTTGTGAAACCACACGAGCGTCTCCCTCGCAGAGTCGTCCAAGATAAAATTATCTAAGCCAGAGAATTCTCGAAAGTTATGCAAACCCTCGACTGCGTCTCGGGTTTCCATAACTGTCTCGAATTCTCCCAATCCCCCTTGTGTTTAGATGAGGCTATATAAACACGGAAAAAGTCCTCTATTGCTTAACTGTAAAATTAGTGAAATCTATCGAAACTTTTCCTGAACAGATCGAAAAACTCCACAAGAACCCTTAGATTTCCCGACTGGAAGGGTAATTAATAAAGCGTAGGGAGATAAAGTATTATTATTATTATTATTATTATTATTATCATTATCATTATCATTATCATTATCATTATCATTATCATTATCATTATCATTATCATTATCATTATTATTATTATTATTATTATCAGCTTTGTGAACTGGATGATCTTTTTCCGGTTTGCTTCCTAAGGGAGCGGGTCATAGCCCATAACCAAAGGTCCCTTAGAGTTTTCTCTTTACTCTAGAGCTCCAACACCTTTCTCAAAATCCTTGCCGTTCCGAGTAACGTAGTTTTCTGGAGTAATGAAAATTGACATTCAACTTTCCCAACCACTTGTCCAAGTTTTTTGTTACACTTCCCAATGATCCTACAACAGTTGGTACCATCTGCACAGTTATCATGTTCTCATGCATCATCATCATCATCATCATCATCATCATCATCATCATCATCGTCATCGTCATCGTCATCGTCATCGTCATCGTCATCGTCATCGTCATCGTCATCGTCATCGTCATCGTCATCGTCATCGTCATCGTCATCACCACCACCACATAACAGCTTTGACATGATTCACGTTGCTAGAAGCACGTTTCGGAAATGAAACTCCCATAGCGACCGACTCAAAATATATCAAGTCTACACGGAGGCAACCCAGACTGCAGTGCTATTTTTTAAATTTGTGTTTTATCAATATGGTCTCGTTCAAACGTTTAAACCCTTGATACATTGCTTTCCAGTCATAATTCCTTCCTTCATCGGGGCCATTGGTACACTAGTTACTAATGCAGCGATACATCCCAGACCACTTTGGATATAACGGACATTTCCCACGTGAGCTTCTGTAGCAGGTAGCGGGAGCACAAACCAGGTGTTCGCGGAAAGGTCTGAGTAGGCGCGCATCGCAGAGCTCCCTACTTTTGTGGCTATGATTATTTTTTCATGTGGTGAATCTCTCGCGATCTCCATAGTCCTCTCAACTTTTTGCCGTTCGATGATCCCTGCTTGTGCATTGCAGCCTTTCTCGGAAATTACCGGAGCTAAATCGGTGGCTCCACGGTCTCAGCCTCGAACGTGTTCAATCAATTCGCAAAGCTTTCGTCGAATTTCGTATTAGAAAGATTTGGAAGCCTTGTACCGATGGTTTTCTTCAGATCATAGTCATTTTGGCTTGCGTCCATCGTTTCTTGGAATTTAAAACTAAATCACAGTACATTTTTTATTAGCCGTTGTGTCGTCATGCACGGAAAGGAATTTTATCCTAATACTACGAGCCCCCTTAAGAATTATTTCATTGGCACTCTGGGAAGTAAGTAATTCGCAACTACCTAGCCTCTGAGCCTAGTCTTTACAAAGCCTCTATTGCTCTGAGATGTCCAAGACTATGGGTGAATAATTACCTTTTAACAGATAGACAGAAATTCGGGATTGCGTGATATCAACTACACAATTAGGACACTCACCAATGCAGGACACTTTCTTAGCACTGTCTGTCCACTGACCATTTGCTTTACACTGCTTGTATGAAGGACCTTGAAGCCGATATCCCCGTGGACAAGTGAACGAACATTTGGTGTTGAATTTTATCTGGGACGCCACACAGTTGTTCGGTGATGTCTTGACGAGAGACATGGCGGTAAGGGCTTGACACTTTACAACTGAAACGTAAATATGACCTTTGAGTAATAAACAGCAGTAAACAAAGAAAAGAAACAAATCACTGATTTAAAAAGGGATTTGAATGGCCAAACCAATTAATTTCACAATGAATTGAGACTTACCAATGCATGAAACTGTCTTAGCACTGTCTGACCACTGACTATTTGCTCTACACCGCTTGTATGAAGGACCTTGAATCTGGTATCCCCGCGGACAAATGAACGAGCATTTTTTGTTGAATTTCATCCGGGACGCAACACAGTTCTTGGGTAATGTCTTCACTAAAGGCCTGACGGTAAGGGCTGGACACTTTACAACTAAAAGACAAACAATGACGGTTGATCGACAAATATTCTGTAACGAGGCAAGAAAACTGATACAAAAAGGTATAAGTAAGGGCAACTCAGGACATCCCAAAACTGATATCTTGAAGCTTACTAATGCATGAAACTGTCTTAGCACTGTCTGAGATGGAGAACAGAGCCATAAAAGAAAATTGACCTAGTCTTTTTTGTAGCCTTACTCCTCGTCGCCAGCGGAGCTTGAAAATTTAAAAAAGGTTACATAAGATAATCACAAAAGTGATACCTGTCTCAATACTAATAAAAATATTAATTATTTTAAAATTTGTTTGCATTCGTAGTGCATTCAACTCTAGCTTGGATCTTGGCATCAAAAGCATGTAGATCACTTAAAGTTGAAAGCTGGTACAATTTTCAAAGGAAATACACCTCACCTTTAATTTTCACTTGAAAACTGTCACCTTTTATGGGTTGCCGAGCATGACACCACAGACCCACATAATTTTTCCTCTTAGAGTAGGCTCCACGCCCTTTCATTCTGATTTTCTTCACCAGCTTACCATTGACGTAAATTTTTACGTGGGTACCCTTGACTTCGGACTTGAGGTTATTCCAGGCACCATTGGTCACAGAAAATGCTACATTTGGGCTGTATTCTGTGCCAGCACTTGTTATCCGCATGGAACCCCAAATATAGTAGCCCCAAGCCTTAGTCACTATACTATCAGAGAAAAGCAAATTATATTTTATAAAATCGTTCTCCTTTCTTCTTTAAAAGTATCTTTTCGTGCATTTTCCTGAACAAAATACTCAGTTGTTGATCGATTAATCATCTATTTGTCAATTAACTGTTTTACTGATAAGCTCGCGCAACTTCGAATCACCCCAGGTAGGAAGCCTCACGCCCTAATTCCTCCCATGCACTGAAAACCTTATTAGTTATAGGAGAAGCGCTTGTTGCGCAAGCTAAATAGAGCTAGTTGTCAATGGGGGAACGCCGCTACCCCTTGTGATAGAAAAAATCACAATCACAATAGCCATGAGCAAGACAGTAGCAACCACTGAGCGTAAATGTGTGAAATGATATGGAGTTCTTACTGTTGCCTTGTGACGCTTCCTGGAATGTACTTAAAGACATGACCGCAACCTCCACCATTTAATGCTTGTATTCGACTGGTAATTACTGTAAAAAGGAATTGCATCAAGATTGTAAAGGCCCTGGCAAACGAGGACACGTTGTTGCGGACACATTGTTGTGGACACAAATGTTTCCCTGTTTGACCCCGCGCGCAACATTTGTCGGGGATGTTTCCCAGTTTGCGCAGCATGGAATCATAACATTTGTTTTGTGTCGCGCTCGTTTTCTCAACCAAGAAACATCATGAGCAACAGTGTGTCCCCAAAAATGTGTCCTCGTTTGCCAGGGCCTTAAGCAAAACTGAAACAGGGGTTTGTCAAGGAAACAGAAATGTCCGCGGTAGAAATATTCTTCATGAGGCGCTTTAGTAATGAAATTTGGGAGTGAAGCCTGGTTTTTATACGATCACAGACGATCGCGGATTTGAGCAAGATGGCGGACAGTTCCGTGATCGTCTGCAATTCTTATGGAAACACACCGTTTTGATATCGGCATTAGGCGATCGCAGAGGATAGGACAATGATGAACTGCGACCAACTGCGATAGTGCGATCATAAGGACCAAAGTCAGTCTGCGATCTGCGAAGGAAACACAGTTTCCTGAAACAAAGCTCGCAAGTCCGGTTGTTGAAAAAGCTTATTATTGCCATAAACACGCGCGGTCGAGAGGATTGACCGAGGGTTGGCTATGTGGTGAGAGCACTCGCCTCCCATCAATGTGACCCGGGTTCGATTCCCGGACTCGGCGTCATATCTGGATTGAGTTTGTTGTTGGTTCTCTACTCTACTCCGCGATGGTTTATTTCTCTCCGGGTACTCCAGTTTTTCCCTCTCCGCAAAAACCAACATTGACAAATTTCAATTCGATCGTTAGTGGACGAATAGCCACTCTGTGAAGATGTCACTGTTAAATCCAATTTATTTTTGTTTATTTATTATTTATTTATCTTATTGCAAAATTCAATGAACGAAACACTTAGGAAGTTTTGAAGAATCTTATCGTCGTTTCATGCTAAACTATTGCATTTAAAATTAAGGTCATCTAGGATCGAAACAGTTTCATTTCCAATCCCCAGGTGTCGGTTGCCATTTTGTGCTTCGTTAACATGACACGAGTTTCGGAAAGATATTAGTTACAACCCCCGGCGACCATTGAGGTAACTAACTCCTCTAAAAGATCTCTTGTAAGAGATTTTTTTACCTAATGGTTGTTTTCTAAAGTGACGTACCATAGTGACGTGAATTCAAAGGAGGGGTCCAAAGTCTTGCTGGGCCAAAATGCCATTGAGCGTCATCGTAAGGTATGCTTCCGGTCCATGATGTCCCGCTGTCAGTCCAAGAGCCAATCAGGTTTTTCCACGCACCTGATAAGTTAAACAGAGAACACGTTCTCATTGTATTTTACTGCCAAATAAGTTAACATCCATAGCCAGATAATGGCCGGAGTATGGTGGGACACGGTACGGGAAAGGTGGACAGTAGCTCGGACTATTCAGTTAACATTACGAGTAGGGCATGTACATTTGGTACATGGACTGAAAGAGGGGAGCAGGGATGGCGCTGTAATGAGAGCTCTCGAATCTCATCAATGCGGCGAGAGTTCGATTTCCGGACTCGCCGTCATACGTCGGTTGAGTTTCTCGTTGGTTCCCTTCTCTGCGCCGAGAGATCTTTCTCCTAGTACGCCCGATTTTCCCGTCTCCTCAAAATCCAACACTTTCAAATTACAATTCGTTCCGAAACGCTCGAATGTTTATCACGAGCCGTTTGCTCGGGAGATTGGGCAACCACTCCCTTCGCTATCGAGCTTATTAAATTTAGAAAATTAGTGAAAGAAGGAGAGAAAAGCTAAAAAAAAAAACAATTTTCGAGAGCATTAATATATAGCTTAAGGTTTCGAAATCCGGTAATTCCAATTAGGAATCTAGTAGACTTTAGGCATTCATTGCGCGCGCTGAACTTAATTCGATATCTCCTCTGAATTATATATTTTGTTTAATTCAACATTTGAAGAAAGTTTTGGTTTTCAGCACCAAACGCATTTCTTCCCATCATAACCAAATTATAATACTCCGCCTATCGTTGAACGCGAATGAATGAGTCTAGTTTGTCACTTATCCTCTTCCGGGGCGTTCGTCGCATGTCCGCTATTGGTCGGCCGGGTATGGCTGCGCTGACAGCCGACTCGGGGCTTATTTTTGTGTTTATTTCCTTCATTCGTAGAACGAATCAATCTTGATCAAAATCTATCGGGTTTTTAAAATTGTTGTTTTTTTTTTTCATCGGGGTTGTTAAGAATCTCGCGCATTCCACACACTTTGCATGGAATCGGATTTTCGTAGCTAACTGACTTTTTTTTATCTTCATGGCTCTGGACTTTCAACTTGTTCTACCCGTTTGACTTGTTGCAGCGTCAGGAGTTATACCAATTTCCGGGTACGATAATGGTGGAAATGCGAGTGCGATCACGCAAGAAAGGAAATTCGTATTCTACTACACTTAATTATCCCTTAAAAGGATTACAAGGCAAACCAAAACGAATGCCTCAATACAGAACAGTCTTTATTATTATTATTATTATTATTATTATTATTATTATTATCTTTATTATTATTATTATCTTCTTGCGACAGAATTTTCTTTTTTCACTTTCCTTTTTAAGTTATGATCTTCTTTGATTGATTATTTCTTCTTGGTATCCCAGATATTACTTCTGAATGTGTGCCTGGTTATTGTACTTTTTTCTCTTCAATAATAACCTCTTGTTTACCTTTCTTTGTTTACGACTGAAATTATAATTTCTATTTTTGTTTTCTTTCTTCAATTGTTTTCTGCCGGTATGCGCACTTAAATGAAAGAAATTTGCTGCGATATCAAAAACCTGAGCTACTCTTTCTCCTTCACAGCCGCTTTTGTTCGTTTCGAATTGTTCATTTCGATGGGGATTATCTAACCGCACGAATTTTTTTCGCTAATTTTTCCCTTTTTTTTCATGAATATTTTTTGTAATTCGCCCCCCCCCCCCGCCCTTAACTTTCCTAATGGTCCGTCCCTTACCTCACACCTCTAACCGATTACAAGTTAACTTAATTAGCTCTGAAGCATCTTAAAATATTGGATTGTATGGCTAAAACCTCCATTGTTCTCACTCTCCGAGAAGATCGATGAACCGAGATTCTTTCGACAACCCAAAGTTAACTCAGTTTCAGTGCGATTCTATGACGAGGAAGTTACAAATTTTCCTTAAAGCATAAAATATCATGCAGTCATATTCACTTGGATGAATTATTCAGACTGAACACTAAGCAAGCCATGCTTTCCCTTGGAACTCATTCTATTTGCTTTGACTTATGGCACTGGATGTTAACCGTCGAGCTTCCTTCTCAAAAACGGCCGCGGAGCCATCTCGCCACGAATATAGTTTTAAACATTTAACTGCATCAATTAAGATCAGATAAAATTAATCAAACAATCTTACCTTCAACTGATATTGAAAGTGTGAAAAGAAGAACAGTTCGCAGATAGTTTCCATGGGCAAGTTTACAAGTCATCCTTTTACAACAAAAGGAATAAAAGGAATTTCTTCACAAACAGAACTGGCTTCCCGTCGTTTTGGAAAAGTCTGAGATGAGTCAGTTTAACATAGAGATGGGTCTGCAAACTGACCCCTTAAGTTGTCATCGAGAATTTTCTTGTTTTGCGCATAAATAATGTAGTGTGCCAACACAGAAAACAATAATTGTTTAACACCGGCTCACGAAATTTAGAAAAAAAAATACAACAATTTCTGCGGCATCTAACTTTGGCTACCGTACTTCGCGCAAGGAAAGTGATTTTGTTCACACAGATAGAGTTGTTTTAAATAATTATGTAGAGAACACACTACGACGGTTTTATTTTTCCATTTGGAAGCTACTTTATTTGCTGATTAAGCACTGTTAGCTTAGTATTAACAAATGTTACACAAGAACCTAGCGAAGCACACAAAGACTGGAATCTGACAGACAGTTTGATTGCCGGCAAAGCAAACCTGCAAGAGTCAGGGGTCGGATAAAAATATAAACTAATTGGAGAGTTTGAAATGTATCCCAAATGTGGTAGAAGGAAGAGTAAAGTTGCCTTGTACGGTTTAAACATAAAATGACAAGTATTAAGGATGTTCAGTTTTTCTAGCTCGAACAATTCTGTTTGCTGTACGCATATTTGGAGAAAAAGGAATGTTCGGATGTTCTACCACTGAACTGCAGGACACTCGTGGGATCTTAGGCCATTAAACCAGGTCCATATGACAAATCCGTACACTACTGGAACTAGAATGTCGATAGGTAACATATTTGAAATGAGAGTGAATGGAGAAAAATGAATTATAATTCACCATCTCAACCTGTCTGCTTAGTCAACACGTTCGAGCAATATTTCGATTCAGAGCAATGAGTGTTTGTAAAATCTTTATACCATATCGGTCAATGGACGGCCGGTTTTTGACAATACTATTAAACTGTTTTTGGATCCGATAACGAAGGTCAGTAATTCAATACAATGCGTTCCGGAAAAAATAAGTAGAAATACGGTTAAACGTGGCAAGGCTTTGATTTAGAGGCTGTTTGTTGGAATACGTTTACTTTTTTCTGACAGATCGACAGGCAGAAACGTCTTTGGATCTTCCGTTGTCGCTAGCAGAACCCGCATTGCCTGAAATTTTAACCTCAACGCTCAAACTTACGTCATCTTTACCGTTGTCCGTCAAAGAAAGAAACAATATTTGCTCAACGTGGCAGTCCCAAAGCGTGGTGATGATCACAAGCGATAAGCTAGTTTCTCAGCAGCTCTTCTTTAATAAAGATGTTCAACAAATATAAAAATTCAAACTCATCGCTTAGTTTGACTTCATTAACGACCGATTTTTATTTAGGAAATTAATAACGAACACTGTAAAGGTGAAAACATGAAGGTGTTTATAAATTGAATAATAATCGACTTTAAAAACAAATAGAAACGATGACGCGTGAAAGACCTTAACAAACGTCACCACAGGGCAGTGATAAACGTACAGGATGAACTCAACAATGGGCCTAACCCTAAACGCTAGCCATCAGAAAGTCTCAAATATTAAAAGCTAAAGTTAAATATTTTTGTCACACTCTCATATCAACCGGTATCTACAATGATCGACTTCCTGTTTACGTTTTTTAAACTCGTAATTATTATTATCGGACCCACCACGAAAAGCGTAACCATTATTATTATTATTATTATTATTATTATTATTATTATTTTAGTATTCTTATGATCATCACACGAGACATAGCTTGTTTCTTCCTCTTCATCAGTATTACTGATCGGTGCTTCCCCTTAATTCTAATTATTGTAATTCAACTAAAGCTTGACTTGACAAGTCCTCGATCTCATACTGAAAATATGCACAACCGAACTCTTCACGAAAATTACTGATCCCCGATCCCCGATCCAACCTTTCCGCCATCCTTTGTAGTGACTGAACGCTTACTATGACCGTAAGTACTTCAAAGATCTCTTGAAACCTAATTATTTCAAGAACAGAAAAAATCTGTCGGTCGCGGCTGTAGCCTCCCACGCAGTCGTTTTTAGGGGACTCGTATTTCACCTCCTCCCCACAAACGCCTGCTTACCCGAAGCCAACATTCCTTTCCCGCCGCTTGGCCAATCACATTTTACCTACTAAATTCTGGAAGGTTGACCTTGGCCTCGCGGCATTGCAGAGACAGAGCTTGAGCGAGCTGTGATTACCGTGTACTCTGCGTTCAGAATTCCTCTTTGAATGTCTATCAACTGACTTCAATTTAAGAATTTGTCAGAGGAAACAGCGACATTTTCGTCAATTTGCCCACTAGTTACGATAGCCACTTCGCCTTCAATCTTCGACATCCTCGCCGCTTCTCCTGGTCCTGTTGTAGCTATTGTGATCACCTCTCGTGAATTTGATGAAGGGCCAAGTCAGTTATTTAAGAAGTATTGGCGTATCGTCGGTTAGTCTGAGTAATTTGGAGGAAGGAGACTTTGCCATCGGTAGACCACAGCGCGCAATGGATCGAGCGAGCGGTGAGGCAGCGTGAACTGAAGAAAAAAAGCAGACGAATTGGCACAGTCTATGTCACCGGTGTTTGATAACCTTTGGCCGCTTCTTCAGGACTTTTTGGGGTCGTTGTGTGGGCGCATTTCATCTGATTTAATGCAGGACCACGAGAGATCCAGCTTTGTTGTTGTGCCATGTGTGATAATTTCACGCCGGTTTACTCTACGTTTGATGGACTGACAAATGCTTCAGATCTGTTACTCGGTCGCGTCTAAATTCTAATTCGCGTTTACAAGTTTTAAAGGTCTCTCGTAACACATCGTATTACTCAAAAACAAATCGGCTCCAACGCTTTGATACGTTTACAAATTCGCGAGACAAAGAAACACGCGTTAGGTTCAATAATTTTACTTGTCAGCGCTTGCCAGTCGCTCGATCGTGATTGGCTAGGACGCCCACGAGCCAAACAATGGGAAAGGAATGTTGGCTTCGAGTAAGCAGGCGTTAGTGGGGAGGAGGTGAAATACGAGTCCCCTAAAAACGACTGCGTGGGAGGCTGTCAAATTTCCGTATTGCCTAAAGCGGTGGGTTTTCACTGGCGACGCAAGCACAAGCGCAAGCATAAGTAGCTTATGCCAAGTGAAAACGAACGTCGTTTTCGCACTACGCAAGCGAACGCAAAGCATAAGCGCAAGCACAAGGAAAAGGAAAAATTTTGATCCTTACGCTCATTAGTGTGCTTGCGCTTATGCTTATGCTTGCGTTAAGCCCCTGGCATGGTGAAATCAGCGCTCTTGTGCTTGCGCTTATGCTCGCGCTTGTGCTTGTGTCGCTAGTGAAAACCATGAATAATTAATTAATTAATACTGAATGAAACATATAGAGTTGAATGGGGGAACTTTAGAAATAAAAAACGCGCCCAGCGCATTATTAGCAACACGAGAGAAATGCATAGAGAAGCACGAGTCGTAGGCGAGTGATTCTCGCACCTCTTGAGTGTTCTTAAAAATTCCCAAGTACTTATGTTACTCAACAATGCACGAGGAACACGTTTATTATTTCTTTTATGAAATGTCCCAGAGATTTCGCGCGTTCTTTCATACCGGAAATTAATCGATGAAATTTGACGACACTGCAATCCCCAAATTTTACTTTCTTGGTCAAAATAATGTGAGATATGGATTGTATCATATATTTTATTGTCTTTACTTTATTTTCTTTATAAAATGTCCAGAGATTTGCATGCGCACACACTTGTGACGAAGCCTGCGAGTATTATACAGTCGAACCTGTATATAACGGCCATCCTGTTATGCCAATTTTAATCGCGTATCATACAAAAACACTTCATGCAAGGAACAATAGGACAATCAACACTCTTTCAAGTGACAATGTAAAAGTACTGTGCAATAAATTTGTCCTCTACTCTTCTACGGTATACAGAACTGTATTTCTATATGACTTGCAGCTCTCAACAAAATATCTCATTCCGTCATTTCAGAGTTGTTACGTTCAATGTGCAGTTATAACAGAAATGTTGCTAACTAAAAGTAGCACAAAAGAAAATAAAACTGTTCAAGTTTGGCGCTTTCGACATTTGAAACTTTTGTTTGTAGAGCAAGTCGTTAACTGTCGTTATTATATGACCGGTTCTTTCAGCGGTCAAGATGAATCAATTCTCCTGCTGTGATTTGCTACCCGCGAGGTCAAGATGGAGCCATCTTGACCGCTCGGGATAACCCGTTCGTCCCACGTTTTACTGTCTTTTGATAGCGTCCTTTGAGTCATATAATAAATCCTTTATTGACCATGCAAGCTTGTTCGGTCAAGATGGCGAGATATTGGCCTCGTTCTTTTTTAGCGTGTTGATGGACCTCGACTTCGTCTCGGTCCATAAACACGCAAAAAAAGAACTTGGCCAATAACCCATATATAATGCCAGCAACAATTCTTGGTATCCATGGTACTGTGCAAATGCCTGTAGTTGTTCTGCATATTCTACAGCATCTGACAGTGACTTAGTTTTTCGCTCTTCATTGCCCACTTCACCTTCTTCATCTTCCACCGTGTCCTCTATGCCGACTCCATCATCATCATTCGGGATATGGTCTCGCACCACCTGCCTCCAGTTTGGATCTGTGGAATCTACCAGGAGCTGGCAAACATCTAGTTCATCTTCCTCGGCTATGTACAGTTTTCTTGTGAATCAAGATACCGCGACTTCTTCTGCATAATTTCACCATCTTATCTACCGTCTTGTCTAGCGTTCCTGAAACCAGAACAACTTTTCCAGAGCCACCACAAGTTGCCTATCGCCGTGACAGCAACCTTCGTGATATCCTGGAACATATACTTCTGATACCAGCCAACCTGGACCTCAAGTTGGTACGTCACCATGCTCGCACGCCCGTTGTCGCACTTGCTATCACATTTCCACCGACACCAACCTCCGGGGTCCTCTGTGCTTCAGTTTGCAATCAAGACGGCTTTCACCTGCCAAACGTCTGGCTTAGTCTACTGCATCACCTGTCGGCGTTGCCCAGCTATCTACATCGGCGAAACTGGGCGTACACTAAGACAACCTTTCGGCGAGCACCTACGGAGCATTGAGAAAGCCTGCCAGGTTTTCCCGTCCCCAAGCATTTCAACATAGCTGGCCACTCCATTGACGATGCACTCGTTCGTGGACTCTTGCTATGCGGCGGGAACTCGGAAAGGAAAAGCCTCAAGACGCGGCTGATTTTCAAGCTCAGTACCCATCATCCGCGGCTTTAACTTTGACTTCCGTTTTCTTTAGGTCGCGCGCGCACTATAAAAATAATTGATTTCTTTTAGTTGCATGGCGCATGAACTTGTAGCGAATATAACGAACTTGTTTTTTTTTTCACTGAAGAAGGACCAAGCCCGAAACGTTTGGAATTATTATTATAATAACATGGCACTTTTTGTTTACTTCAAGTTAACCCCTATATACTAATGTATTCTTGTGAAGTGCATGGTGCGTCAAGCCCATCCATCAAGTGGCTGAGATCCTGAAGTTACTCTCCCTCAAATGGGTCTCCGTTAGTGTCCTCTAAGTCAGGATAAAATCCTGTCTTCTTAAAGCACTTGGTGGCTGTAGTATCAGAAAACTCGTTCTAAGCCTGCTTTATCCACTCGATCGCCATCAACAAATTGACAGACTTCCCAACCTCAGATGCACTACTAGAGCTTGTTACGCTTCCGCATATATAACGGAACAGCCGCTTCTTGTAATGGACCTTAAAATTTGCAATTATTCCTGCCTCCAAAGGCTGCGTCTTGGAGGTCGTATTCTTTGGAAGAAAGACAATCTTGATATTCTCAAATTTATCTTGAAGGCTGTCGGGATGGCATGGGGCATTATCCGTGAATGTTTCTTTTCTGTCGTTGCAAACGGCGGTGTAGTTTTGATAGTACCACACTCGTGATTACAGAGGTCATCCAGGCCTTTGAATTGGCAAAGTACTAGCAGTTGTACTAGCCTTGGTTTTTTAGATTGGCTGCTCTTTAGCGCCGGCGGCGTTCACAAAAAAGAGACCCACGTGTTTCTCTGTTTACACTTTTTACCACCACTTCATCGCTTTACTTCTTCACTTAGGCTGTTTCGCCCATATTCCAGAGATGACTTGGATTCCATCTTCTGGTAATTACACGGGATCGCTCGTTCCAGCTCTGGATCGTCTCTGGATTAACTCCTTCTTCCTCTCCAGCCACTGTCAGGCATATTAAAGATATCGGTGCTGGCATTTGAAGGATTCAAGCCGGCCATTTGAAGCAGCAGTGAAGTAGCAAAGCCACTGATTTCTAGTTTCTCGGCAATAATCTGAGTCTCCTCTTGAAGCATTCTTCCTGAGACAGGTATCAGTGTTGGAACTCCTGCAGTAATTGTACCAATCCCACAACACCTTGTTGACATAACTGAATTTTCCCGTTCCAAACCGCTTTAGATTTGTTTGTGCCTCTTCGTGACTCTCGAAAGAGCCAAGGAGCGATTTCTTCTTTTGTAGAATCGTTTGGAATTGTCTCCGCCCAATTTCAAACTTATCTGCCAGTTTCCGAGCGCCTACGCTTGGGGTGGCCTTTGCATATTTTATGACATCGAC
Organism: Pachyseris speciosa; assembly: GCA_016490735.1. NCBI lineage: Eukaryota > Metazoa > Cnidaria > Anthozoa > Scleractinia > Pachyseridae > Pachyseris > Pachyseris speciosa. Next base: position 430,753 of record JAEMWC010000177.1, on the reverse strand, counting down.
TTTCTCACTTAGAGAAAGACATTTACCGGTTCTTATTAGACATCGTGGATCGACCGAAGTGATGTCATAATCACAGGCCCCGTCATCAGCATGCTAATTTGCTGGTATTGATAGCTACTGGAGCGGCTTTTACCCATTTCTCGCCTTTTTGACAGCTAAATTATTGGCGGACGTTTTGTAAAGCAGCCCACTGTTGACTCATAATCTGATGTGGCTCACTTGGGAAGCTCTTTCTACAGTTAAAAAATGACAAAGAAACTTCTTCACGTCTATTCTTGTATCCGCGGGTACCATGAATACTTGAGCTTCTGGGAGCCAAAAGCCGATGAGATGTACGCATTGAAACGAGAACCGACTGGAATGTGGTGGCAATTGTTCGCCAAAAATCGGAGATCTAGAGTTACACCGAGAGTTACCAGAACTGGACGTGGCAAAACCGCGTCAAAACCATATTCTTACCCTAATCAAATGATAGACGAATATGAAGTGATTGGACATGTCCCTAAGTTGATGGCATAGTGGCTAACCAAATTCTTGAAACAGCCAACACAATACAGGAAAGTTACGGTAAAGGGCAAGCGAGTTAATAGAGGTTGAGGTTATGGCCTGGAAATCTCTTGCGAGTACACGTTTGCAGGTGATTCATTCTCCATCACATGGCTAACGAACAAGCTAAAGAGCTAAAGAGAAGAATTTCGTTTGCGTTCGCGATTTTGTACTGTACTTCAGCACACTGCAGATATCTGGAAAGCATTAACGATACTCTGGATACTGAACGGCCGATTATCAGCTTGCAGTAGCTTTGTGCATGTTATTTCTTTATAGTGATGATAGATCGCATTTTAAACACAATAAAATACCGCATAAAATGGTATGTGGCTTAGTTGCCGTTGAAGGGTGGCCGCTTTACACAGGGGTGGCCGGCCGGCCGCGGCCGCTGAATAGAGGTGGCCGCCTAATACAGGTAACAAATACAGAGTTTGTATGAGCGAAAAATCGGGACTTTTAAAACTGGCCGCTTAATAGAGGGCGGCCGCTTAATATAGGGCCGTTATTTATAGGTCCAACTGTAATTCCACAATGCACGCGCGTGACATAGGGTGCGTGCACGTGGACATGCACAGGTGGCCCAAGCTCCTGCTGTGTGATGATCATCTTGTGTAATAACGGTCATGGTGAAATTACAAGAGTTTTTATGGGAATATTTACGATCGGTCTTTTATAGAAAGAAAAAATACTGTAAAATTCTTAATAAAAATAGCTAACCTTACTTCCACGCTGTATTATTTGTTGTCTTAGGCCTTTTCAGCGACAAGATAATTCGCTGAAAAGGCCCAAGAAAGCAAAGTAAGCTAACAAACAACAAGTAACTCAGCAGCAGCATGCCCTAGTTATGCTGGGTGAGGAAAGTGTTTAAATGAATCGTCGCGTTGTCCTCGACACCACGGCAACCATGCATTTTATCATTGGAAGCGGTATCACTATTTAAACTCGAAGAAAGGAAGACGGAAATCTGTGTTTTAATGGGTTCTGACTCATTCTTTCTGAATCACATGTATTCTTTGCTCCCACGAGGCCAAGAACTATTATTAGTTTCTAAAGAAACTGTGGTGCTGCGTCGGCACGGGAGTGAAACACGAAAATTTAGTTTATCAACAGAGTTGATAATGTAAATTGACCACCGTACAGGGATTCGATTAGCTGACGTTTCGAGCGTTAACCCTTCGTCGGAGCGAATCGAGGAATTGTGGGTTGTGTATGGTTTACATACAGAAAATGGAGCTAAGCTATTAGTGGTAACATGGTAACGTGAAAAACAGGAATAAATTAATTGAATGAAAAACGCTCGTTGATACTGTGGGGATTAACAGTGCTGATTTGAAGGATCAATTTTTGCTCGAGATTTAGACGACTTTCCGTAGTACCTTGATGTAGGGAAAGGCCGGAGATCGACATGTGTTGTTTGGAATGGCTAGGGAGATTAAAATGCCGAGCGACTGGTTTGGATGCATCTTTCTCAACATCTTTCTCAACATCACGTAGATGTCTCGGAATCGGTCAAGTAGTCGTCTTCCTGATTCGCCGATGTATAACGTTTTGCATAATGTACAGGTTATGCAATAGATAACATTTGCGAAACGATCAGTGATCTTAACAGATCGCTTAGGGCCCGATATTTTGTCAGTGTTTTGAATGAAAGGACAAGTATTGCATCGCGAGCGCGCGAGGATGGTGAAGGATGGAGAAGATTGAAACGGATGACAAATTACCTTTTTGAAAAATTTAGCCTAAATTTTTCAAAAAGATATTTTGTAGTCCGTTTCAATCAGCTCCATCCTCGCCATATTTGCATTTATTCTTGTCTCTTTGGTGCTTATCTTCCCTGAAAAGTTGTTATTTCACTGTTTCACATTATTTAAGTGCATTTTTGATATTTAATCTAATAATGACCCAAAATATCGTGACGTCCGTGCTCCTTTAAAAGTGCCAGGTTGTTCAGTTGTTTTGAATGCGCTTTAGACTAGAAAGTTACTTACATTTTTGCCGCGTTAGAATGAAATCAGCGGTGGTTGCGAAAAGATTCTAGCAGTTTCTGGATCATTTTGCAGTATCTTAAAGTTATTAAGAATGATAGCTTTAACCGGGTTATTATGAGGGTGAAATGTGAGGGTGAATGGAATTCTGTCATTCTTTTCCTTTTGTGACGTCTGTAGTGCTGACTGTTGATCAATTTGCTGGGCGCGGTGATGGCCCGATTGAACCACAGAATCAGGTACACGACTGAATAGAATATTTTACATAATTTAAAAATTTTGTCGAAATTCGAAGGCCAAAAATCACACTCGGTACCTGACTTCAAACAGCAAAAACCATTCTACATTGAGAAGCAATCTCTTTGCTTTCAAAATATGGTTTTGAAACTTTGGGCAATACATGAAATGAATTTTTGGGAACGCGATATTCACGGAACACTTGAGTGAAATTTGACCCTTCTGACTTAACAGTTTTGAGGTTCGGCACGACACAAATCAATACTCAAACGAATGTTTCAGCCAAAATAAGTTTAATTTAGGCAATCTCAATCTCAATCTCAATGAAAACGTCATAATAATGTGTGAATAGCACCAACTGGTGTTTTTTGCAGCTATTACAGCCAAAAATACCGACTACCTCTACCCGATTTTTGCTGCATAGCACCGTTTGTTTGACAACAAATCCCGGCCAAAATGCCAGTCTTTTGACCAAAGAACAGCACCAAAAATTACACATTTTTGGGGTCAACTTTTTAATGAAAAACATTGCCCAAAATTCAAAATTCTTCCTTTACAGAAAACCTTAAAGCTAGAGCTTGGCATCTGGATGGAAATTGTCCTCTCACTTTTTCCGCGGGGCACGCTTTAGCCATTTTATTGGAGCCAATCTCGCGTATCTCAATTTGCCTTGCTCACGCCCCAAAAGAATTCTGGGAAAGTCAACTATTCCATGACCATAGAACCCTTCCATTTCCTATTTCAAGTGTCGGGCCACCCAATACTACCAGGAAAATATGACGTTGATTGAACTCTTTACTAGTCAAAACTAGCCCAAATTGCCTTGGTAGGTCCTGGAATCCTTTCACAAAGTGATCAAAGAGACAGCTTCGGTTATCGACCACCATATTGGTAGCGTGCGTCGCAGACGTTAACTAACCCCGGTCAGTACCGTCTGCGAAGCAGCGCCAAATTCCTTGTTCTGTACCAGAATTTGAGAACGCGTTATGATTGGCTCGTCAACAAAAGCCTTTTGTTGACGAGCCAATCATAACGCGTACTCAAATTCTGGTACAGAACAAGGAATTTGGCGCTGCTTCGCAGACGGTACTAACCGGGGTTAGTTAACGTCTGCGACGCAGGCTACTATATTGGCTACGAAGCTGGTTTCTTTCAAAGGCTTGCCTCTACCCACATTCCAGCTTAATGATGCCAGCCTGGGGGCCTTTGTGGAGGAAAATGGCTCGAAAAACACTTATAAAGCGGCAACTTTACCAGAATCAAGTTTGTTGACTCGGAAACGAACAACGGCCGCTAAATGTGCGTGACGTCATACCTTAGTTCGAGCCCACAGTGTCACAAGGCTGCAGTTATTTTCATCACAACTCCTTATATGGAGAAGATTAGGGCTCAAGACTAATTATCACCAAAAATTTACTAAAAAAATTGCAGTAACTCAGGAGTCAAAGGGTTTTAACCTGAAAGGTTGTTTTATTAAATTAAACAATGAAGTGTGTACCTTTTAGAAGCTGCTTCTGAACCATAATTTTCTGAAACAAAAATTTTCAATTTTCAAGCTACCACTATTTTAATCAGCACTACAAGTGGAAGAAATAGTCGTGTGAAGTAATATTTTCTGCTTTGACAGATAACATGTATGTAAAGATATAAGTACCCATATCCAGTTCTGAAGACAAAATAAGATGCCGCCCACTCCCGCGCCCCCTCGATGGCCTACCCCAATTTCATTATCGTGGATGGATAACGAGTGCGCGCGTATTTCGCGGCTTCATATTTCCCGCCAGAATATACATTCACTTTGCTACATATACGTCACTACGCTTCAAAAAAGGATTACCGCTAAACAATAGCCCAAACCCAAAGAGAATTCCAACTAATTCGAATCTTACAGAAAAAAATTTTACATTAGAATTAAATCCCGGGGAAAATATCACGGGCGATTCCTACCAGACCTACCTATGCAACAAAATCAAAAGTCGCGTCAATCATACCTCTTTTGTTCGTATTTCCGCTTTTAGAAATGGTGGGAAGGCGATTTACTTTAGAATTTAGAATGTAGCAACAACTTACCAAAGTCGATTGCGCGTCTATGAATCCACCAGATAAAACAGAATTTCAGACTGAGAAGACGTCAATCGCTGTAATTGCTGGCCATCACATGCCGAAATAAGCGATGATCCCCTCGGAAATCTCAACGAATCGCGGCCATCGCTAAAGCGTAACATTTGACGAAACTAGCATTTTATCATTCAAGTAAAACCACAAAAAGCCATGAGTAAGCGCGTGAAGCGTGCCGTATGGCGTAAAAAAAACAGTCTGCCACTTAAGCGTGTTTAAACAATACTACTTTCGTAGATTCATGTTGCTTGACATTATAGAAGGTGCGCTAAGACGCACTTGCAGTGAAAAACCTCAAATTGAGTACGTTGATGGTTCCAATGCAGACCTATGGCGTCACTCGTTAGCAGCCAGACTTTGGAGATTTTTATCTTCCGGTTATTTATATCTCTGGCTCGTAATAAAGTACAGATGCACGACTGACGTCACTCGTAGGATTTGAAAACTAAAGTTTTCCGTCATGTTAGCCGAATGTGTGAGGAAATTCAGAAATTCTTTATTTTATCACAAATAAAGAAGCCTCGCCTGAGATCTGTTCTGTTGTAAAGCACTTACGAAGTGGATAGAGCACTCAAGAAGTAGAGAAAACGCTAGACTACGTCTCGTGTTTCCCATACACTTCTTTCGTGCTCTATCCGCTTCCTGCATGCTTAACAACCGAACAGAACACATGCGACGCTTATTTATTTGTTAATTAAACCACGTGGATGAATGATATTCGATAGCTGAGATAATAAACAATTCAAAGTCCTGATTCCCAGAATCTTTGCAAAATCTATTTTCTATGCAAATTTCGATGACAACATCAAAATGTAGCCAATCAAAATAATGGATCCGCTCGTGTGTTTCCTCATTCCTAGTAAAGCATCGAGAAAACCATCAGATCTCGTCGCCCGATAATGCTCTCTTTGAAGCTACGGAGTGGTCCAACGCAATTTGTATAGTTTTCACACTTGCCTCGATAGTATACAAAATAGTGGACAAGGTTACTGACGAGTTTGCTGCTTACGAATATCACAAAGGAAGGTTGTCCTACCATCCAAAGGAGACGGTTTATGAAGCTCTGCTTGCCTTTGTCCTCATTGGGTTCCTAGTTTCAATCATTCGCATCCTATTCAACTTTTGGAAAGTCATCCTTGTATGCACGGTGGACAAACAAAGTAACGAAAGCAGAGAAAGCCAAGAAAAGCTTAAGGGGCGTTACGACGCGGAAACCTGTGTTTGTACGCAGTGAAAGCTTTGCTTGAAGTCTTCCCTCAGTCTGTTATTGCCAAGTTCGACTTTGTTCACTTGTCCTATAAAGAAGTCTATCATATTCTTGGATGCAAGGTTTGACGTCTTCTGTGGAACTCACTCCGGGAAAGAAGCAGAAACATCTTCTGTCGCTGTCGCTGAAGTAGTTGCATTCACAGGAGCAATTAGGTAGCTCGCTACACCTTGTCCTTATACTGCTCCAGTGGTAGCGGAAAAGAGGATGAACGGAGTTCCATAGAATATGATCTAGACTTCTTTATAAGACAGTGAACAAAGTCGAACTTGGCAATAACAGACTGAGGGAAGGCTTCAAGCAAAGCTTTCACTGCGTACAAATACAGGTTTCCCCCGTCGTAACGCCCCTTAAGCTTTCAGTCTTGGCTTTCTCTGCTTTTGTTATTTTGTTTGTCCAACTTGCGTACAAGGATGACTTTCCAAAAGTTGAATAGGATGCGAATGATCGAAACTAGGAACCCAATGAGGACAAAGGCAAGGAGAGCTACTATCAATTAACTGCCAATGCGTTCACCAATCAGAACGCAAGATGAGCCTTCGTTACAGGAGAAGTTTCGCTTGTGGGGAAGCGTGAAATCGTGAATATTTATCGAGGCCGGAAAAGTTAATAATCTCTCCTCGGGACAGCCATGATTTAGCGTGGGAATGTCCGCAACTCCTAGTAAGAGTTCGAAACGAGGGAGAAAAAAAAAGGATAGCGAATGCAACGATACAAGGAAAAAGGCGTGCAAGAGAAGCAGGGAATTTCACAAGATACTCGTTGCAGCTTTGTGTGGAGAATGCTGTCGCAGAGATCAAAGACAAGAATGAAGGTGACAACTCGTCGGAGGATACATATGAATGTTGTGCCGCGTAGCACTAGGAACACAAATAGTGGAATAGAGAATTAACTCTAAAGTGTAAATTAAAGTGCTACTTAAACCCATGAGTTACCCACTGGGCGTTAGCCCTAGTAAAGGGAAACAGGGAACCACACGAGGCAAAGAAAAAATCTTTTGACCTCGGTGGGAATCGAACCCACGACCTCCGGATTAGATCTACCGTTACTCTGCCGACTGAGCTACAAGGTCGCACAGAGAAAGTCGGGGACGATTTTAGATGTTGAATCGCGGCAAAGAGAAAGTAAGGGTACATATGAATGTTGTGCCGCGTAGCACTAGGAACACAAATAGTGGAATAGAGAATTAACTCTAAAGTGTAAATTAAAGTGCTACTTAAACCCATGAGTTACCCACTGGGCGTTAGCCCTAGTAAAGGGAAACAGGGAACCACACGAGGCAAAGAAAAAATCTTTTGACCTCATCTAAAATCGTCCCCGACTTTCTCTGTGCGACCTTGTAGCTCAGTCGGCAGAGTAACGGTAGATCTAATCCGGAGGTCGTGGGTTCGATTCCCACCGAGGTCAAAAGATTTTTTCTTTGCCTCGTGTGGTTCCCTGTTTCCCTTTACTAGGGCTAACGCCCTCGTCGGAGGATGCCGACTTGTTATTATCACACTATAACATCGATGACCTTTCAGAATCAACTGGCAACTCATCCACCACAATAGCCGAGACGTTTTAATGTAAGTTCGACGTGGAGTCGATCAACATTTCTCGGAACGGCTTCTCTATAACTTTTTCTGTGGTTGCCGATACAGAATTTTGTATTCGCTTCTGCGAATATCACCATGACATAAACTTGAAAAGTCATTAATAGCGTAGTTCAAAGATTTCATCTCCTGCAGTTGGTCTTCGATAATACTATTCAGTAGCGAAATGACGAGAATCACTGCATTACTTGTCGTAGCCGGCATTTAGATAACGGCCAAATTTGTGATTTCCTTGGTCACTATATACGAGTTATTTAGGAAGAACGTATATAGACAAATAAAATAACAAATTTTGTTACTATAACAAGACGCGTTGCCGGTAGCTCTTCGCACTTACAAAAATTTGGTAAATCAAACTCTTCCCGTATCAAGTGGGTAAAACCGCCAGGACGTCTCTACCGGTTAAAATAGCTGACTGACTGATGACTGATTCCTGTCCTGGTTTCAAAACAATGTTACTGACGAGATTTAATTCTCTGTTAAAGCACGTTTGCGTTCGCCACCATCTTGGTTATTTTTGTCGAAATTGTGAAAGTTACATTTATAAGTTACTCATTGTCTCTCAGCCAATCGGAATTCTGCCGCCGCCAACGGCCGCAGAAATGAACAAAAGGGGGTTCTTAGAGCAGGCGTTCCTTCTCTCCTCTCCCCAATCCCCTCCCCATTTTCCCTCCCTCTCCCTCCGCTTTCTACGCCTGCTACGCAGGCTACGTTTGCAAGGATGAGTGGGCCCTGAGCCAAAGAGTAAACATTCCCCACGTGGTCACCCTGATCACCCATTTCACGTCTACTTCGGCCACTTTGGGAAAATCTCTTTGAACATTTGGAGACTGGATCCGGCAGAAACATTGCACACAATCACGTGACAGTGAACGAAGACAAATGGGTGATCAGCAGTGAACTTGAAGGCTTCAAGGCTAAACCGCTGGGCACTGACTGAAGGAGCAGCATGGTATTTCATGGTGTCGTCATTTGGGCATCTAAGAGACAAACATAGCTTTTATGCAAATGAAACCTTTTAGAATCTGATGCCTCAAAAAAGAGATTTTATCTGAATTCAGGTATGAAAACTTTCACTCAGTGTCAATATTTCACCGATTCGCAAAAACTCTTTGCCTCCAAACATTAAAGCTGCTATTTGTTGTGTGTAAATATTTTTAAGTTCGTTCTTTTCTGAGGTTGGTCATGGCAATTTCGTAAGGATTTTATTCCAAAGATAATTAATGATACTTTTCTCAATTAAGGAGTGGTCTCGGGTAAGCTCTGAAGCTTACCAGTTACAAAGGACAAATCATATGATGAAACGTACGTACCCTTTTTGATAAATTCGTACCGCTTCAAAGGATTTGCGGGATTCTGAGTGGGTGTGGCATAACATCGCTGTGCTCTGATTGACAGCTGCTTGTCATCTGAAGTCACTGGAACCAGCTGACTTTTTTCAACTGACAATATTGACAATACCGCTTACTTCATAATAACTGTAGGTTTACGGTTGTTAATATAATAATCATGCCAGGCTCCTCATACGTTACGTCCAATAAGCTAAATAGCGTTTTTCCCGTGTCCTTTTTGAGTTACTTGTATTCCCCGGCGCCTATGTGCGGATTAATAATAATAATAATAATAATAATAATAATAATAATAATATCAATAATAATAGTAATAGTAATAATAATGTTTAATACTTATATTGCGCCTTTTACATCTAAATATGAACAAAGGCGCATCACAATAACTATCTTAATATAACAATACAAATGATAAAAACAACAATATGAGAAAAATACAACCTAACAACTATATTAAAATGTTTACATCTTTAAGTTAATTATGAATACCGCGTTAAAAACTACCAAGCGAACCTAATATAAGAAATTACTAAACGCTTCTCTAAAATAATATGTCTTCAGCATGGATTTAACGGTGTTAAGGTCTGTCTCACTTTTAATTTTTGCCGGCAGGGCATTCCAAGTCTTCGGCGCAGACGCTGAAAAAGCCCTATCCCCTAGTGTGCACTTAAATCTTGCTGAAGGATCTCGAAGCAACACCCCTACATTCATAGAGCGTAATGAATAGCGTTCATTATTTCTAAGATCACGTAAATATCCTGGTGTGGAAAATTGAATTACCTTAAGAATTAATATTGCTATTTTGTAACTAATTCTATACTTGACGGGCAGCTAATGAAGAGTAAATAGTATTGGCGATATATGATGAAATCTAGGTGTATTAAGGTGATACTGAAAGAAAAGAAAAATACCGAATAAGTCAGTATTGAATATAAAAATATAAGACAAAGCACCGCAACAACTCGAATTAGTCAAGTCCATTGACCTTAGCCACTCATTTAAAGCGTGCACGGTTAACTATGGCCTTTGTTTTTGAGAATAAACTAGATTATTAAATAGATTTTGAATGACGTCAAACCCTTGAATAAATTAATGTGACTTGTGCACCCAATCTTCAGTTAATAACATTAACGCAGTATTTTCCTTTAGGACGGAGCCACCTCTTGCTTTAGCGTGTACTCTCTGCACATCTCGTGTTGCCTGAAAAACTAGCTCTTAAAGGCCTGGATAAACTAGGAAACATTTTTGAAGAAGCAAATTCCCAGTTTAGCCGCGCGGGAAACATTTGCTGCGGAGACAAAATTTGTGTCTGGCAAAACAAAAATGTTTTTGGCCGAAAGTCAGAAACAGTTTCTTTTTCCGAAACACAAAATTTTTTTCTGCAACAAATGTTTCGGACCACTCGGCTAAACTGGGAAACATTTACATCCTCAACAATGTTTCAACAACAATGTTTCCTAGTTTTACCAGGCCCTAGGGCCCGGGCAAACGGCTTCAACATTTGCTTCAACATCCGTTGATTTGTTGCAAAAACAACAACATCCGTTGATTTGTTGAACGATGTTGAACGCCGGGAGTGGCAAAGTTTCAACACGTACACCATCAACATTTGATTCAACAAACCTTCACGAGAGCTCTGGTATTCAGTCCCGCTGTTGTTACCATGGATACATCTTTGAGAGACCGATTAGTGTGTACGCGCATACTTAACAATGTTGAAAGCGGGTGGCAAACAGTGGCAAACGGCTTCAACATCGTTCAGCATTCGCGATAATAAAAGAAATGTTGAATTGATGTTGAAGCAAAGTTTAAACGCTTTCAAACTCATTCAACATCGATTAAACTTCCATTCAACATGTTTCAACACGGTTGAAAGGGGGTGGCAAACGGTTTCGACATCCGATGTCGAAACCGTTTACCACCCCCTTTCAACCGTGAACAGTGGCACTGTTCAACAAAATCGAAGCCGTTTTCACGGGTCTTTATCGTCCTTTGTGCCATACAAATGCATAAACGTCCTTTGTAGTTCATTTCATTCTACCCCATGCTTGTCAATTGAATATGGCAAAAGAATATGAGAACTTTTTGTTGTAAGACGATCATTTTATTAATATTTTGTATATCCAGGAATTACAGGCGAAAAATGAGCAAATTTGCCAGATACCAGCTGTGATGGCGCACACGATCTCAATCTATGATCAGGCCATTCAACTGGCTATAATTAAATCAGACAATAGCGGCCTCTGAGAGAGGTTAAAGACCAGCGCAATACCAGTTCCTGTCAAGAAAGAGGAAGCGTGTCATAAACAGAGTCACGAGTCGTTACTCGTTTGTAGGGAGGACATCTAAAACAGCTGCAGCTTCGGCCTTCGTTATACCGAGATGGGAGATGTCTTTGTTATGTATCGTAAGGGAACCACAGCCTATTAGATGTCAGTCCAAGCTACAAACGAGTAAAGTCGTGTAATAGTATTGCTTGCATTAGATGATGTATGGTGTCAAGGGGAATGAATAATCATGAGTGAAAGAAGCAGTTCTATCCTGTTTGTAGAAGTCTTTGTATTCTTTTTGTAGGTTGTTGGGGTGAGGAATTTGCGCTGTAATTACCCGTTCTCGTGTTCATAACTGCTTTTTACCTCGTGTCACGAAGTGAAACGAGGTAAGACTGCATGGTGATGCATTAGTGAGAATGTCCCTCATGCAATGTGGGTGATCTTGGAGTGTAGCCCTTGTTTTCAAGAAAAATGTTTTTGTTCTTTTATAGTGTTGCCTTTTTTAGGAAAGATAAACTGGAACTTGAACTAAGCTGTGCGTGAGGTTTGCAGTGCCTTCTCCGTTCAGATGCCTTTGGTTTCCTATTCTCTATAACGAGTTGTGCGTTGTTAGCGAGGTATTGCTCCTAAGCAAAACTAAAAAATATAATTAGTGGTAGAGGACCTAAGAAACAAAGAATCTAGAAATCCCTCGCTACGAAGAACACGCGGTTTGGTATAGACTAATTATGTGCTAAGTTCGAAAATTACTGCGTGGAGCCATTGGGAAGAAGTAAAATGACACACGTAATTCGTGTTACTTTTTAATTAAGATTACACTCGTTTTCCTGGGTGGTGATCTGTCAAAGGTTTCTTGCCTTCTCGAAATTGTGAAGATTTTCTTTTGGTTAATGTGGCTCAGACCGGTATCTAGCACTTTCCAGCTCTTCTACTTTGATGGATTATCACTTGACTACCAATATTTATAAGTTGTTACCATTAAAGTTGTATCAAAGAAATGCTTAATCATTGGTGAACAAGTTATGAAAACGTTTGCCGGCATAATGCGCTACCGTAGCAACACTTATCCTGCTAGAAACACCCCTAATTCTAGCTCTTTTTTAGGGTTAGTTTTAGTTAGTTAGCATTGTAATGCGCATTTGAGAAAATTCATATGAAATTTGCGCACTACAAATGCTGTCTTATTATTATTATTATTATTATTATTATTATTAGCTCTAAGCGACAATAACTCAAAAACGAGCTCGGTGACCCCCATTTTGTATTGTTGAAAAGTAGTAAGCGTGTCAAGATGCAACATTTTGCAAAGTTTAAAAATATTTGTAGGAGCGGATTTAGAGCCACCTCAAACATTTAAGGTGGCTCTGACAACTTTGCCTGGCAAAAAGTGATTATTTACGCGACCAATCTATTGACGCGACTTCATATTTCCAAGGAAAATTGATCTTACAGCCACATTTTTATAACTGATAAATATGATAACGCTAACTTGCAGCCTTGCCTAACTAATAATGTAATTCCCAAAATATAAGATGTCATCCCCTTATCTTTTGGACCTCAGAGGGAACAGCTTCGAATGCGCTATGTTCCTGGTGCCTATTCTTTGATTGCACCTGACGTCACGGCGGCCATGTTGGTGAAAAGAACAATAGCGAAAAAGTCTTTTGGAAATTTGACTCTATTATTATGCAAACCTTGAGCTACATTTTTCTATTGTTTTGGCACTTACATGGCCATCTTATCTCGTGAGTGCAATCAAAGAATATTTCAGTTCACTGCCTTGAGAGTTCTACACAACCTGGTTAATGATTGCTTTGTATTATCATTTGTCTTCTCTTCGCGGCTTCACCATTCGCTCGCGCGTTCCCCAAGAAAACCGTCAGCCAGCAGGCTATTCGAAACTATGTTCAGGACGAACAAAAATAAAGAACTTGTTCTCCCCAGTAGATGCGTGACACTTAAATCAAAGCAAAATTAAAAAATACATATATTAAATTGAGAAAAAAGAGACGAAGTGATATCTTGTGAAAAATCACGAACGTTTCGGGCCCGAAACGTTTGAGTTTTTTCCAAGATATCACTTTGACACTTTTTAAAATCAATTTAATATATTTTTTGAAATTTTGTATTCGAAATTATGATAATCGATACACAAAGTAAAGCGCGCATGCGTAAAGAGCACAAATATGCACTTGTTTCGTTGCCAGAAATGCAATTGAATTTTTTTATTCATCTTTTGTTTAAAAGCACAAAGCTCCAATCTCAACCAAAATCTAAGATATAAAAAACCACTAACCTTAGCATTAACTTTGCGAAAAACAGTGAACGCAGTACAGTCGTTTACATTGTTGGCACGAAATGGTACGCACTTGCCTGTGAAAAGCAGCACACCCTAAATATGCCGGGGCTAGGACCACCTTATTTTTCGTTCACTTTTCTTCAGTATCGTAGTTGTCATCAACACCACGGTAGCCATGCATTTTATTATTGAAAATACTATTAGTGTTGACACCGGAAGAAAGGAAATTCGAAGATGGAAGTGTGAGTTTTTGCTGGTTTCCGACTCATTCCCACGGGGCCAAGAAATAATTACATCACGCTAAATACCCAAGCACAAAGCACAAAAAAGCAGAGCAACCTTAACAGACGAGATCGTTTCGACAATCATGTAAAATATCATTACGTATAGAACTCTGAGAAGCTTCAGGAAAGATCATTATTAAACGTTCCCTCCAGTCAAACTCCAAAGAAAATGAATAAAGGGGATTAGTTTCTAAAGAAACTGTGGTGCTGCGTCGGTGGGGGAGTGAAACACGAAAATTTGGTTTCTCAACGGAGTTGATAATGTAAATTGACCACCGTACAGGGATTCGATTAGCTGACGTTTCGAGCGTTAGCAACCCACAATTCCTCGATTCGCTCCGACGAAGGGCTAACGCTCGAAACGTCAGCTAATCGAATCCCTGTACGGTGGTCAATTTACATTATCAACTTCGTTGATGAACCAAATTTTCGTGTTCCAAAGAAAATGTTTTGTTTCTTAGACCACTCAGTATCTATATATCAAGGTGGACTCGAGCTGAAGATATTCACACAAAGCGAACTCGAAGCTGATCATTAATTTATGAAAGAAAAAACCAAAAACTGATAAACTTTCTTAGCAATAGCTGACGAAATGTTATGTCCTTTGTAAAGGTAGAGAGGCTTCCTTATCGAAAAAACATCCAGAGCACTGAAATTGATTTAAGAGATCGCTCTCGTAAAGTAATTTGGGGCTCATCGAAACCACTAGAGCGTAAGAAAAAAAAAAATCCAAGAAAGAAGCAACAAAAATCGCAATGCCGTATCAAAATTAATCAATTAGCGAAACCCATTTTCAAATGTAAGGCTCTACCATATAATGTGGAATATTTGCTTGAAATCGTAAAACCATAAGGTGTAATGTTGTCTTAACCAAGAATTAGCTTTGAATTCACTTGATTCAATAATGACTGCCGCTGTAATACGTTATCCTTAGGAATACCTTTGACTTGAGGGTGATTCAGATTTAATCGCTTCAATGTATTGTCACGTTTGAAGAACACTGCTTTTTCTGCTTAGATAGACATAGACTCTTAAGAGAAAATCCTCAGCTGATTTACTTAATTTAGATTTGTTTGTTTTTCGTTAAACAAATCAAAACAGTTCTTCTAACAAATAAAAATCAACGGCGGCCATTTCTACATCGGTGAGAAACATTTCCGTTCTGAAGTTTAATATCTCTAGCTCGAGTTTCCAAAAGTTTGTCAAGTCCAGTTGTTGCCAGTTAGTTTGCTTTTAATTCTGCTCATCAGTTGCAAGCACAGTATACCCATTAGGCTTGTCACGTGACTTCCTGAAGGTCATCAGTGTTGCGGCCATCAAACATGCGACGCAGATCACAAACAGAGCCACCATGAAGGCAGGACCTAGAGGGAAGGAAATTGGAGAAAGCACATCAAAGACACGTCTATCCTTAACTTCTTCTGTTCGCATGAATCTTTCAGTCTTTGTTACTACCCATTTTTAAGGTTAAAGGTTGAAAAAAATGGAAGAGCCAAACTTAAACCAAAGTGGAAACGTAAAAAAGTGACTGTAATTGCTACAGCACCGTATAGAAGTGCCGAGTGCGAATGTAGCAGTTGCGAGTACTTACCATTAAATAAATCAACTTTGTTTTAACGAGGGTGACACTTAACAGTCTTTGACTGACAAATCTGTGGCCCTCGAAATTCCTGATTGAATTGGAATTTGGAAATGTTGGTTTTTGAGGAGAGGGGAAAACCGGAGTTCCCGGAGAAAAACCTCTTGGAGCAGAGTAGAGAACTAGCAACAAACTCAACCCACATATAACGCCGAGTCCGGGAATCGAACCCGGGCCACACTGGTGGAAGGCGAGTGCTCTCGCCACTTCGCCATCCCTGCTCCCCAATTATAAACGGGAATTTTAGAGAGGTATATAGCAGTGTTTCCTTTTCTCAGCTTTTATGGGTCACTCACTGGCTATCGATATAATTTCAATCACAAAAAGTTATCGAATTTTATGGCCTTGTCTGGCACATTCATGGAGAAACGATTAACGCTTAGGCATTACTTCCTAACTTCACTTTCAGCGCCATTCCTTCAACAGAAAAGAGCCGGTCACCATAATGGTACTGAAATAGCAGCGATTTACGAACATTAACTTGAAACATTTGAAAGACTTTAGTCTACTTACTACCGCCGTCTACACCATTCATATGCTTTTCTTCTCGTTTAACGCGTGCAAGGTTGAGTGGGCCCTGAGCCAAAGAGTAAACGTTCCCCAGTTCATCACCCTGATCTCCCATTTCACGTCTACCTCGGCCACCTTGCGAACATCTCTTTGAACATTTGGAGACTGGGTCAGAAGCATTGCACACAATCACGTGACAGTGAACGAAGACAAATGGGTGATCAGCAATGAACTTGAAGGCTTCAAGGCTAAACCGCTGGGCACTGAATGAAGGAGCAGCATGGTATTTCATGGTGCCGTCATTTGGGCATCTAAGAGACAAATATAGTTTTTATATGCAATAAAATGGAATACGGAATACGGAATAAAAAAAGAATTTTATATTAAATATTTCACCGATTCAGCAAAACTCGTTGCCTCCAAACATTAAAGCTCCTATTTGTTGTGTGTAAATATTTTATAAGTTCGTTCTTTTTGAGGATGGTCATGACAGTTTCGTAAGGACTTTATTCCACAGATAATTAAAGATACTTTTCTCAAATAAGGAGCGGTCTCAGGTACGCTCTGAGGCTTATCAGTTACAAAGGACAAATCATTGATGGAACGTACGTACCCCTTTTTGATGAATTCGTACTTCAAAGGATTTGCGGGATTCTGAGTAGGTGTGGCATAGCATCGCTGTGCCCTGATTGACAGCTGCTTGTCATCGGAAGTCACTGAAACCTCGAAGAACAGAAGCTTGCGCAGCACCACAGCAACAGGAAAATCGCCCTTCATGTAAGGACTCACGAATCGTTTGTCAGGAAACATGTTGAGGGCGAGTGTAAAGTTGCCTTGGCCTTCATCACTGAACACGAGTTTCCTGTTACTTGGCTTCCAACCGACCGATGACACTACGCCATATTTGGAGTAAAAACAGCTGAACTGAATTTCGATTTCACGCACGCGCGTCACGACATCTTTAGCAGCAACGGGAATTTCCAACACAGCGTTGGAGTAGACAATGGCAGTCGATGCGTGTCTACTTGTAGTATTACAGCCAGTCAGCGGTGTCATGAGTGAGAAGTCGGCGCTGGTTTCAGTAGCTTTGCATGTTGTGTCCAGGAGTCGAAGATGCTCACGGTCCATACCAAGGAGGAGAGACTTGGGAATGGTGATGGTCATATTTTGGCTGTTGCATTGCACATTGATGCCTGGAGCTAATTTAAAAAGAAAATAGCAAAAACTACAAGCTTAAAAATTCTGTCTTTGTTCATTAACGAAGAACATTTACACTGTAAATCTTGCGACAACTGATGTTAAAAGCCGTTGATTTGATGCGTATTGTACTTTTTACAGCTAAATTGATATTTACCATGGCAAGTCTTGTTATCTGATGATAAGCTCAGTTCTGGGTCTGGGCATTGACATTTGTAGCCTCCTGCAGTATTGACGCACTTGTGGCTGCAACCGCCATTTTTGGAAACAGAACACTCGTCAATGTCTGCAAGAAATAATTAATTCGGTTAATTAATACGGAATTATTCGTTGATAACGTAAAATGTATACAATACTGTTTGCTCTAAAGCTACCAAGAATAAAATAAGCTCTAACACAGCTATTTGTAACAAAAGTAGTAAGGTGTGGATGTTCGCCAGTAAGTTGACAAACATCTTTTCCTTAACGAAAAAATCATTCCACCATAATCTTTAGGTTTCACACTGGGAAGAGTGATTTATAAAGTGTGAGGAGGTAAACTGAAGTTTGCCTTATTGCCTTATATTAGCATTGTGCATGGTTGACTTTTCTATAAGCGTTTCGGAAATTGATGCAACCTCCACTGACAGCGACCAACTCAGAATATCAAGCCTACAATACATAAGCCCACACGGGGCTTCTGAATTTGTGTTTTATCAATCTACTCTCGTTGAAGCCGTTAACCCTCTGTTACAGTGTCTTCCATTGGTAATTCCTCTTTTCTCGCGACCATTGGTTTACTAGTTTTTAAGGCCACTGTGCTTTCCAGCCCACCTTTGCATCACACAGGTATATTGCCAAAGGTGGTTTTAAGCGGAGGTCGCGAGCACAGGCAATCTTTCAAACTTGGTACTTGCGGACTGGCCTGAGCCTAAGAATCGTACAGCTCCCTAGCTTTGTGGTTTTGCCCCACACACCAACAACCGGCCCTGAGGAAGGTAAAATATTTTTTCTATGTGGTGAACAAGTGGCGATTTTCACTGCCTTGGACTCTATGCCGCTCGATTGTCGCTGCTTAACTCTCCCCCACGCCCTTTACGTTGCAGCTTGTTTGGGATGTTAGTCACGGGCGCTAAATCGACTGCTTCACTTTCAGCCTCGAATTTGTTCAACCAATTCGCGAATGCTTTCGTCAAATTTCGTACTAGAAAGCTTTGGAAGCTTTGTACCGATTCTTTAGAGCTTAATCCTGTCGGGTCCCTCTCATGATCGCTTTTTGGAATTTTATCTGCTGATACAGCGAATCACGTTCCTGTTACATCACCTTCTCGTTCCTTTCCTGGACGAGAGTCACTTTTCTAATTCGAACTTTTCCGAAGCCAACCTGTCCTTATCACTTATCAGTAGAGGCACTTAATCTGCCTCATTTAGGGTTTCGTAGCACTCTTTCCCAATCGTAGCCTTCGCTAAATTTCCGCTGGGCAAGACTCGATTATTTCGAGGCTTGGACTGTCGATATAATATGTATATGTATCGTAATTCGCTGTATCGGGCTTTTAACCAAAATAACAGATAATGTCCTGTCAGACACATCATCATAGTTTTCACGCAGCACCAGCACCAGCCGCTCTCTCTTCCGATATAAAATTAACTCTAAAAATTTTCCCTTTTCTATTTTCTCACACTATGAGAATGAATATACGAAAATCATATATCTGAATTGCGGATTAAAGAATGAGTCTATGAATGATCATCGCGGTTTTTCACTACTGTTTAAGTAGTGTTGATGACTGCGATGATCATTCGCATATTCATTCTATATCCGCAGTTCACAAATATGGTTTTCATATATTCACTCTCACATATTCATCACTCACGGGTTTATTACGAACCAACAAAATGACCAGTTCCCAGTTCAGTTGGTAGAGCACTGCATCGGTATCGCAGAGGTCGTAGGGGTTGAATCCCGTACAAGCCTGAATTCTTTCAGGCTTTATTTTCACTACTGCTTAAGTAGTGTTCATAACTGCGATGATCATTCACGTAATCCTTTTCTCATACTGTCAATCAAGTGATTTTTTAGCTAAACTTCAAGTTCTTACGTTCAATGCTTACAAGTTCTTTCACGTCATCTAACATTCGATGCATTCACTTGATCAAATTGAGTTGAAATCCTGTAAGTACGCCGGTGTAAATGTTAAACTGAAACGCGGAACATTTTCCAACAGTAGCGAGACGTAACTAATCGATGAATACATCAGTGAGAAAACAACGGGTAATCAACTGATTACTCATTGATTATTGGCGATGATCTATTAATAATAGATAACCAATTGATGACCAAAAATGTTGTGGCCTATCATTACTCATTGATGTCATTGCTTTTTCATTGATGCTCTTGATTTATCATCGGTTTCCTATCGATTACCCATCGATTACTTATTGATTACACATTTATTATTATGCTACACATCTATGAACAACTGATTAAATAATGGGATGGGAGAATTGTCAGGGTCTGGTTCAACAGTTGTTTTTATTTTCATCAGTGACTAATCGATGACTGAAATTTTGGGGCCTATCGATAGATTACCCATTGATCACCGGCAATAATCAAAGACTAATCAACTGATTACCCATGGATTACCTATTGGTTACTCATTGATTTCACTTGCGTCATAGATCAGTTACGTCTGGCAGTAGTCAGCAGACAGGTCTTTTTTCTAATACTGCAAGCCACCTTAACAATTATTTCTTTCCTCCTCTCGTAACTGAGTAATTCCGTCGCAACTGCTTAGGCTTCTACTCCTGCGTAGCCTCCAAGCTTAGTAGTAGTAGTAGTAGTAGTAGTAGTAGTAGTAGTAGCAGCAGTAGCAGTAGCAGTAGCAGTAGCAGTAGCAGTAGCAGTAGCAGTAGCAGTAGCAGTAGCAGTAGCAGTAGCAGTAGCAGCAGCACCAGCAGCAGCAGCAGCAGCAGTAGTAGTAGTAGTAGTAGTAGTAGGTAGTAGTAGTAGTAGTAGTAGTAGTAGTAGTAGTAGTAGTAGTAGTAGTAGTAGTAGTAGTAGTAGTAGTAGCAGCAGCAGCAGCAGTAGTAGTAGTAATCATAAGAACCTTTGGCCATCGGCTATGGCTTGCTTCTTTGGTTTAAATGCGGCATAACATGTACATCAGCCAGAGCGTAAGCGTCACAATAATAATAATAAGGACACTCACCAATACATGACATTTTCTTAGCACTGTCTGACCACTGACCATTTGCTTTACACTGCTTGTAAGAAGGACCTTGAAGCAGGTATCCCCGCGGACAAGTGAACGAACAGGTGGTATTGAAATTCATCCGGGACACCACACAATTGTTCGGTGATATCTTGACGAGAGGCATGACGGTAAGGACTGGACACTGCTTTACAACTGAAACGTCAATAATAACGGTTAAGAAATAAACAATCATTAAGGAAACAAGAAAATAGATTTAGCAAAGGATTGGGACGCTACCTAATTCTTTGGTGATGTTTTAACGAGGCCGCTGACCCTAAGAGCTGGTCATTTCATAACTACAAAAATTAAGTAACCAAGTGAATAAGATCTGCTTGGATAGACCCAGAAGGCCTTCTCATCAGAAAATCAATTGTTATCATAATTGATTTGCAGCCATGTTGCCCTTAACTATTATTGCTTTGACAACTGGTGAGAAGAAACTTGACATTCAATCTCAAAAGGAGACGATCATGTACTTTCACTACTCCATTTTTCAGCCGACTTCTCTTCCAGAACCACTCCCAGCTTGTGGTACTGGTGTGGCCCAGAAACTCTCATTTTTGGGGCACATCACCACCACAGGCAAGAACTTCTCATTTAATGTGTTTTAATGGGCCAACCAACTCTACCCATAACGCCTAATGTCAAAACTACTTGTGTTTGATATTAACCTGTTGTGAAACTTTTGTTCTTGGTATAATACACTGGGCCAAACATAAACCTGGCCTGGAATCCCTATGGAATAACAGCCAAAAATCACCTTTTAGATATTTACACCAACATAGTATAAAGGATTGGCGATGAACTAATTTTCTTTGCCATTTTGAGATCTAGACTGACCGACATAGCATACAACATTAATCAGCTGCATGCAAAAATGAAGAATATAACTCCACAGAGTGTTGATTAAACATTGCCAGTTTGTTTCCGGAAAAATGCAAGCCTTCGTCTCCACCAAGACTAAAGTAAGAAGAAAAGAATGACGCTTTCTAGTGAATGAGTTGGACCCATTATAAACAAAGAAAATCAGGACCAGTCCAGGACCTCTAACATTCAAGCAGACTCCATGGGTCACAAGCTTCTTCCAGACGCCCACAGACTCAGTAGTGACCAGCAATCATTTTTGAATTGGGCGAATGGTGTGCGTCAACAGGTCCACCAAAAGCTGGCAGAAGAAATCCAGGCACTTAATGGTGTTACCTTACAGTTGAAGTTGAGATCAAGCTAAAGAAAGCCAATCTTGACGGCAGGGAAGATTTTGCTTTCATCTTGGAAACATTCGAGAAGTGGACGCAAAGAGGACCTTGATGGGTTATCGCAAAAGTAGAACTTTATGGTTGGACATTGCTCACTATCACAGGCAACCCAGACATACTGTATGTGTAATTACAAGCTTAATGTTCTGCATATAGTCAAAATATTGATGTAAAAGTTCAAAAATAATATTGTTTCAATTTAATATCACTATGTGTTTGTTGTGTTGCTCAATAACTGGTCTATTTTGCGGTGCTTCTGGCCTGTTCGCCCGCTATCATAACCGCTTGGGAGCCATTATTCGTACACCTATATTCACGGTTCAAAGGATGTCTAAAAATTCTAAATACTCTAAAGAAAAGCTCACTTACCTTTAGCTGAAAGCTTCCTTGAGTGTCCTGGCCGGTTTAAATAGCGATTTTTCGCTTTTTGTTACCAGACGGATCTTCCACTAAAGAAGAATTGAAGGCAGGCTAGACCAAAACCGACCATCTCCACGCGAAGCTCCATAAATTCTCTAATAATCGTCGGATTCGCTCCAAATTGCGATCAGCTGAACGGCGGTTAATGTGACTTCCTGTATATTGCTCCCTGGCTTTCAAAACCCATCGCAAGTGCACTAGCCGGTAGAGGGACGATACTATTGGCACTCGACCAATCTATTGGTCCCTCCCTCGGCTAGTGCATTTTGTCGAAGGGACGCGGTCGCTAAGTTTGGATATTCAAATCGCGTAGTAAAACCGTCGATAATGCAGCATGATGCAGTGCCTGACGAAGGGAAAAGGTCAGGTAAATGCTGAAAAATGAGCGATGCTACTCGTGCACTTGCGATGGGTTTTGAAAGCCAGGGAGCAATATACAGGAAGTCACATTAACCGCCGTTCAGCTGATCGCAATTTGGAGCGAATCCGACGATTATTAGAGAATTTATGGAGCTTCGCGTGGAGATGGTCGGTTTTGGTCTAGCCTGCCTTCAATTCTTCTTTAGTGGAAGATCCGTCTGGTAACAAAAAGCGAAAAATCGCTATTTAAACCGGCCAGGACACTCAAGGAAGCTTTCAGCTAAAGGTAAGTGAGCTTTTCTTTAGAGTATTTAGAATTTTTAGACACTTTTTAAACCGTGAATATAGGTGTACGAATAATGGCTCCCAAGCGGTTATGATAGCAGGCGAACAGGCCAGAAGCACCGCAAAATAGACCAGTTATTGAGCAACACAACAAACACATAGTGATATTAAATTGAAACAATATTATTTTTGAACTTTTACATCAATATTTTGACTATATGCTGAACACTAAGCTTATAATTACACATACAGTATGTCTGGGCTGCCTGTGTCACTACCAGCCTCTGAGACTCAAAAGAGGGGAATCACTCATTCACCATAGCCTTGTGCTTTTCTTCTTTTTTTATTCCTGGTGGAAGCAAAGGTATGGGTCGCACTTGGCAAAAGTTTTCATCTTTGCCGGCTAAAAAATCACAAAAATTTGAAACCGCAACCGGAAAGGAAAACTTTTAGACATAAACGGAGGGTCGCACTAGTGGGAGGTAATTGTCATTATTAAAAAAAATTTCATTGGCTCGCTTGGTACCAAATTTCAAATTCATTTGCTTGGCGATGTCATCCCAAGTTTTGCGGGCTTGACTGCTGTTGATGCGTTCGAAATTCTCGGCCCACAGGTTGATTAGCATCTTTTCTTTGTCGTCTGACCATTTTTTTCATAAGATCGTTTTTCATTATCTACGGGTTTAGGATCAGGAGACGATTGGGAAGACGAAGACGCCGAAGACGGAGACGACGAAGAAGTGCTTGCTTGTGAAGCGCTTGCCTGCATGGACTTGGCCGGAGCGTTTTCCTGCGCAATGCTCGCATGTGAAGTGCTCGGCTGCGTTTCCCTTCCAGTCATATCATGGTACACGGGAAAATAGTGCGGGTATTCCATGCTGTCACCGTAAAAACCTTGAAATTGTGCGGGATTATAATATAGCCACGTCCGTCCATGTTGAAAGTCCTCGAACTAGAAATGAACTTCCCGCGCTTATCGTTTTTCATGTTACACTGACAAGCGTTGACAGTTACCGCTGTGATTCCCATTGTTTGGCTCGACTTTTCGAAAATCTGCCTGCCCCACCCAAGCACTACGGCGTCTTTGATGTTTTGCCGATTCGCAAAGTTTTTGCCAAAGCGGAAAACCTGGGGTCGCACTAGGCAAAAGCCCGCGATGACAGATTTCTACCGCAAAGTAAACAAATTCTGGCGAAGATTTCCCAAGTGCGACCCATGCCTGGCTTGTATTTCCGGAAACAGACTGACAATGTTTTTATCAACACTCTGTAGAGTTTTATTTTGCAGGCAGCTGATTAATCTGGTATACTATGTTGGTGTAAATCAACATAGTCAACAGCAGTTTCGTATACTATGTTTCTGATGTTTCATTCGGCTAACATTCAATTATATATAGGTATTTTGGGCCAGGTTGTCGTTGGGCCCAGTGTATTATGCTCACAAACAAATTTTCTACAACAGGCTAATATCAAAAATTTGGATTTTTGACAATGGGGATTATGTGTAGCGTAACAATAAGAGGTTCTGGGAGTGTAATGGAGGCATGAGCACTCTATAAAGAATAAACCTACCTCTTGATGTGAATAAAACTTGAAAGCTATCTTCGAAACTGAATTCTGAACTTTCTAAAAAGACTTTATACAAAATTTACAATAGTAACTTCGCCTCACCTGCTTTAACTTGGAAACTGTCACCCTTTATAGGAATACTGTTATGACACCACAGACCCACATAATTATTGGTCTTAGAGTCGGCTCCACTCCCTTTCATAGTGATTTCTTTCACCAACTTATTGTTGATGTAAATTTTCACGTGGGTACCTCTGACTTCGGACTTGAGGTTATACCAGGTACCAGAGCTTGTTCTGAAGTCAATGCGGGGGCTGCTTTCCGGTCCAGAGCTGGTTATGTACAGTTTACCGCCCCATACAAAATACCCCCACGACCGCGTCACTTTACTGCAACAAGAAAGAAACAAAAGGAGGCAACTATGTTTCCCTTGCACTTAACTCTCTAAATTTTCACTTAAATCGAGAGATTTAATAATTTTGCAGGTAAATAGTTTTGAACGGATTTAGATAAATTTAAAAATGTTCCACAAGTAAATACAAGGTTGACACAGTGAGAAGCCTAAAGTTAGAAAACAAAAATGATACGATTAAAAGTGCAGTGAAAAGTCTAAATTCTGGAAACCAAAATGGTAGGAGCAAAAGTGAAGTGAAAAGTCTAAATTCTAAAAACAAAAATAATAGGCGTAAAATGCACCAGCAACTAATAAAATACTTCAAATGAAGAATGATCCTCGCAGTTGTGAACGCAATTTATGCAATTGCGAAAAGAAGCCTGAAAAAGAAAATTGCGTTCACAACTGCGAGGATCATTCTTCATTTGATTTCATTTCCGCAGTTCATATATGATTCCTTTCATATATCATTCACACTCATTTCTTTCACGGGAACATATGAACCCATAATTGACCTGCTCCCAACGTCAGTGGCTTCATAGCTCAGTTGGTTAGAGCATCGCACCGGTAATCGCGAGGTCACGGGTTCAAACCCCGTTGAAGTCCTGAATTTCTTTCAGGCTTCTTTTCGCAATTGCATAAATTGCGTTCACAACTGCGAGGATCATTCTTCATTTGATTTCATTTCCGCAGTTCATATATGATTCCTTTCATATATCATTCACACTCATTTCTTTCACGGGAACATATGAACCCATAATTGACCTGCTCCCAACGTCAGTGGCTTCATAGCTCAGTTGGTTAGAGCATCGCACCGGTAATCGCGAGGTCACGGGTTCAAACCCCGTTGAAGTCCTGAATTTCTTTCAGGCTTCTTTTCGCAATTGCATAAATTGCGTTCACAACTGCGAGGATCATTCTTCATTTGATTTCAT
>JAEMWC010000177.1:252500-400000 GCA_016490735.1 Pachyseris speciosa | reverse complement strand
ACTGTGTTGATGGAGTTGTTAAATTATGAGGACTAAATTTACGAAACAGCGCTTTCATTTCGCAACAGTAGGATGTCTAATTTGCTATTTATAGACAGTGAATATCAATTAGCAACGTTTTAAAGATCGCACACGTCAGATTTGCGAGATAGAAAAAGAGTGCAGGGTGAATGCTAGATAGGATTGGATTAACTAAGGAGAACAGGCGTCAAAAATTAAGACCGAACGGCTTGAAGCTAAAGGAATGCAAATTCATCACAAAAGTAGATTGGAAAAGCTGACGTTTTATAGAAAACATCATTTAAATTGAGTGGGTTATGCGCACGAGTTTGAATTGTTTCCTCGATCGACTTGACTGAGTTGTATGAAACTGTGATGGATCTGTTGAAATAGGTAAGTTCAATGGCAATTATGAAGAAAATGGGGGCTGGTTGTAGAATACCGGCACGCAGAAACAACCAAAATTTCATTCGTGTGTGAAGAAATCGCAGACAATCGCAGAAGTGTGTTTACATATAATTGCAGGCGATCGCAATACTGTTTTCGATCTGGGATCTGTGATCCGAGTCGTGGAAATCAGGCTTATGTTTGCAGTGACGCTATTCTACTTTCGACTTGCAAGGCAGTATCAAATCGAGCAACTGAACGTTTTGGTGCCATTACGAAGAGATTTATGGTCGTTACTGGCAACACAGTCTGTTCAAAAAAGAGAAAAAAAGCAAACAAACTAAGTTAACACGAATAAAGCATCAGACTTGATACGGAAATAAATTAAATGCACTTGTGTGAGGATTGTAATCGATTCCTCATAACACCTTTTCTAAGAAGTAAATGTTAACCTGACATAAAATAAAACTTTGATGTCAGCTGAAAGTACATTGTGAAAATATACAAAATGCAAATTTACTCATGTTTTGTCTGTACTACTGAGCGACAGCGCTCAGAGCGTCTATCATATCCAGGGTATTTTGTGCTTTCAGGAACGTACTGTGTTAACACGAATTAGATAGCAAAACTGGCGCAGCGGGTCGTTTTCCAAGTCTTACTTCTAGCACTGTAAACAGTTTCGTAATTTGTTTGTAGTACCTTTACTAGACCCTAAAAGCGAAACCAGGTCCATTTGACAGTTAGTAAATTGCATTCCAAAATAACTTAAATGTCTTTAATAGGATAACTTATGAACAAATTTTCAAATAATTTACAGGCAATAAATATGTAACATTCGGACAAATTAAAAAAAAAATTGTGGAAACTCTATTTGAACTATTTAAAAAACTTAAGTGCAAAATCTTTACTGATGACTGAGACGAACCAACCAACATGGATACTACCTCCAGAAGTGAGAGAGGTTTTCACTCTATTCTATACACGACACTCACAGAAGCAAATATACAAATCATCCAACTTAGAACGCGAAGCATCCACTTCTAACATGCGTAATAGTGGCAATGTCGAGGATACGCTTACTTGAAAACCGCTCTGAATAGTTGAATATGTGATCAACATGAATCTCTTTATCTGTTAAAGTTCACTCATATTGCTTTAAATTACATTAACTTGTAAATCCAACAGTTCTCATTATCCGACTAATAAATGCTTCAGTTTATGAAAAGTAGACGTTTTCTTTTTTGCAGGAAACCGTATTAACCCGTCAGGGGTCCAGGCCTTCCGAGGCTTGTGCGTATGATCTTCTGAGGCTAAGTTAATGTTTTACTTCTAACTGACTGAGAAAATGGCGTAGGTTTGTTTTCTTGCAGGCTTACTTGAAAACTGCCCTAACTCAGTGAGTGGAAATAGCTGAATTTCTGATCAACATAAGTCGCTTTATCAGTTGAGGATCACTCATATTGCTAAAATTACATTGGCCTTTTAATCCAACAGTTCTCGTTTTCCGACTAATAAATGCTTCAGTTTATGCAAAGTGGATATCTTCTTTTTTGCACCAGGAACCCGTATTAACTCGTCAGGGGTCCAGGCCTCCCGAGGCTTGTGCGCATGATCTTCTGATTCATCCGAAGATCCCGCTGACCTGCTGCTCTCGCTGTCTGTTTTGAGGTAGCACATATGTAAGCTTGGAATTGAATTCGCCGGGGTTAACTGCGGGGAGTGACCATGCTTTGGGTAAATGGCGTCTTTGCTTTTCCAAAAGGTTTAGGTTTGAATTTTAAAGTCTCTGCTGCTAAATAAAACTGCGCCTCATTTGGCTGAAGAAACCACACTAGTTGATTCCTGTCATCTGTGAATTCGATTACTTCATCCTCCACTGTGGAGATTTCCTGTAAAAGACAAAATGTGTTTCAAGCCTGCTTTCTTAAAAACTCAAAACTCGGAACTTCTTTTTACAGCATAATGAGTAGCACTGACCAAAAAAGGAATTGATTCGTACTTTGTATTTGAATTGCCATATTTTCAGCTTAATTTGATTTGGACTAATTTGATTTGAACTCAGCTGTGAGAACCGTACTACATGAATGCTTGTTTGACTTGTGAGTTTAAAAGAGGAGACACCGTGACCTTGTCCAACACAAAACAATTGTCCAGAACTTAGATGGGAAACATTGTCATTTTTCAGGTAAGAAATCACTCAAAACAAAAATTTGTCAAAATAATAATTGCTTATGAACTGGAGAGAAAATCATTGCTCGAGCTGTGACCAATCTCTCCTATGAATTGAAGACTGTGAAACTGCTAAACAAAATTCTCACCTTGTTTACATTCACTGCATCTGCAAAAACTCTCTCGGCTGCATCAGCAATTTCCTAAAATATCACGTCAAAAATAAGGGGCTGTAGGTCATTGCTACGTTGAGTGATATGGAATAATCACAGCAACTGCATCACTGGGGAGCTAGGCCACATAGGTGATAGACTGCAGTAAAGTTAAGAGAGGGGAAGGCGCGACAGAAACTAATTAATCTTAGGATCATGACTTATAATTACCATAACAACAAATGGTAATAATAGAGAATCGTACTTAAAGGTTGCTTATTTAGGAGGAGGAAAAGCAAAGAAGATGCTTGGAGCACTCAATGCATGCAGGCTTTCCTCTTCATTTGTATTTTTAACAACGGAAAAAGAGACTACCTATATCTGTTGGTACAACGTCAATGTATTTAGAGGCCCACTTGTCATATTTTCTAAATCATCACAAAGTTGGGCTCAAGTGTAAGTTCGAGAAAAAAGTGAAAACGAACATTACGCATGACTTTTGCTTACTTCAAGTGTTCCTTCGTAGTCTCTGCAGGTTTTACTGCTGTTAATTATCATGCCAGCCTCGTCATACGTTACGTCATGTAAGCTAAATAGGGTTTCTCCCGTGTCCTTTATGAACTGCTTGTGTTCCCAGGCCCCGGTGTGCGGATCAAAGTGATACTGAAAGGAAGGAAACCCCGAATTAATAACTCGCCATAAAAAATAAGACAAAGCACTGCAACAAATGTTGTGGTCCAATTTTATCCTTGGTTTAGTTATTTTCTCCCTTTGTTTTGGGGTATGGTAATGTGTGGTGATGTATGATAATTAGTTTGAAACAAAAGGAGAAAAAAATTTTAACCAAGGATAAAATTGAACCACGACTTACATAAGAATACCCTCCGGCTATAATTCTTAGAGCTCAGTTAGTCAATCATAAGACAACAAGACCGTGGTGGATTGTACGTACGTCCCTGGGGGTGCGCTAAATTAGCAAACATTTAAACAAGAGAAATAAGGATGTTGAATGATGTTGAAACCTTGATTACCGTAGATTAACAAGATTTGTGTAAAAAAAAAATGTTCAATACAAACAAAGACACAGTAATTTCCCATGGTGCTTTTTTAATAGATTTAAAAATTGAATTTGATGACCTTCTCCTTGAACTATGAAGCAGGAGTATTTACTGACCTGCGGTAATAATTTCCAGCCATGCGTGGCCACCATGTTGACAGCATTAAGCACAAAATCTATAGTTCGGTCATTCATAAAGTAGGGAAGGCCAACTCTGACAAAGCCAGGTCTGAAAGAAAGAAAAGCAAAAGGACAAAGCTGTTACTCATTGCGCACCACCTAAATAGGCTGCCATTTTGTATGTTGATGTACGGCTACTTACTTCATTATCTCTAGTGGTTCTTTTAATAATCCTCCAACGTCGTCACTTCAACAAAATACACGAGAACAGTATTAGTTACACTAATGAACATTGAGTTCAGTGTTAATTCATCTCCAATTAATCAAAACTTGTCGGAAAGTAAATTCCCAAGTCTTTTAACCTCAGCATTGTCAGTTTTTGATATTCAGACGAACTTTATAGAGTACATAACCTCTCTTTATCCTTATTGTCAAATTTTGTATCACCTTGATGATGTTAAACTCAAACTAGTATATTGGTGGTGGAATAGAATTCATAAGACAAAAAAGAAGATTTAATAATATTAGAA
Organism: Pachyseris speciosa; assembly: GCA_016490735.1. NCBI lineage: Eukaryota > Metazoa > Cnidaria > Anthozoa > Scleractinia > Pachyseridae > Pachyseris > Pachyseris speciosa. Next base: position 395,585 of record JAEMWC010000177.1, on the reverse strand, counting down.
TATTAGAAATGCCACTGCTGAGGACGTACTGGCAAAGGAACGCTATACTTAGGGAACGCTCAGGGAAATCAATGCCCTTCTTTTATCCAACAAAAACAATTGATCTCGGTATTGTTACGGCCCAGTTTACCACAACAATCGATGCAGGTAAGTTTACTCACTTCTCGTGTTTTTCTAGAAACCACATGAATTTTCTTGCCATTGATTCATTTAGTCCAAGCAGGTCCTGGAAGTGGAAAAGATATAATAATTCAGTCCGTGTGTTGTGTAGCGGTTCAATAGACCATATTCGTATTCTCGGTATTGAACTGGATCTAGCAGGAAGTGGAGGTTCTTGCGGGGGAATATATTCACAGCTCATTAAAGGTAATATTCTTTAATTCGCTTGCGTTTGATCCGGATTTATTTAACCGTTAAAAATGTCTTGATTGTCCTTTCGCATAGAGCGGGCAAGGAACGTACTAATACATTAGTCCACACATTTGCAGTATAACAGTGTTGGAAGCGTGACTATAAAGGTAAATCACTCTAATTTGGTAATATGACAAAAATATCTAATGAAAAGCAAAGGTGTTTGTCATCGTGATTTCAAATGATGGCATAGTTAATCGTTTGTTGGTATAGCAGCCGAAACGTCGCCATCCAATCAATAAGACAAATGATTAACTGTTGTTCATACATTGTTGTACAGCAATGTCAGATCATCAGCCGGGGCCTCAAACCCGTACTTCGAGTACTTATTCTTTACTGTAGAAGCCTCCAGAAACAAGCCACTCCCGAAAGATCCGTTGGGTATAGCTCTTTTGATTGGCCTACGGTGTAAATGCCCGGAAATAAAGCGCAATTCCGAACATGGCGGTGAACTCGAAGCATGTGCAATTCAACTTGAAGTCTGATGTTTGTAGCCTCTTTGATTTTAACTTTCTGAAGTCGCTCTTTATCCAACTGCCAATCGAAGGGAAGGAAGTCATGACATTACTTGAAACTAACCTGGGCATAAGGTCCGGCGCATGCGCAGCCTCCCCGTGCCTGGATGCCATAAAGATCATTGAGGAGAACAGACACAAAGTTATGATGTACAAGTTTACCACTGTCCTGGTGGTAGACTATCATGGAAAAGATGGGCAGTCGACGGGCTATGTCATTTCCAAGTATTGTGAGGTTCGGGTTGTCGCTTAAGGCTTCAAACGCTTTTCTAAAAGAAAAAAATCAAGGTCTGGATAGAGAAGACATGGCTAACAACAGAAAAAGATACGCTATCACACCGCGATAAATGCATTAAAGTAAGAAAAAAATTACTTGCAAAGTTGTCCCTCTCTTTCTTCAATGTTTGTAGTTCCGACGGACTGGAAGAAATGAACAGACGCGTTCGTCAGTTGACTTTGTACTTATTGTGCTTATTGGTTAACTATAATTTATAATCTATAATTTCTGAAAGCCAGCGTGTTCACGACTTAAATCGCTACTACTGCTAACTGCAATATCATATCAGGCCGTATGACTACTGCTAATCAAAAACAGTAATACTCTGAGTCACACATCATAGATTCATAGCTCCATCATGACCTCTGTTAAACCATACCAGTTCTTACTGACTGCATACCTTCATCTCATAATAATGGTCTCTTTCAGTTGTGAGGTCATACCACCCCTATGTAGTAAAAAACCTGCAGTTCAATCATTACCTCTTTCAGTTGGAAGACCAAACCAGCCCGTATTGACTCCACTATAGCTGGTGTACCACCCTCTTCTCTTTCTTCAATGTCTTTTAAGTATAAATGAGTGTCTCGCGTTACCTGATAAAAGAACCACCGTCAAGAATAAAGACGACACACACACGTTACTGCCTTGATACTAATCGTTGAGTTTTTATTTTCTCTCCTTGTCGTGACTGGTACTTTACTTTGCTACAACTTAAGGCTGTTCTGTCTTAGAAACACAATGCTGGCTGAACGTGAGCCATCTCACGCTGGGCCACGCCTTTCGAAGGAGGGGCGTGAGTGGGGGAATTGAAATCTCGTCACCATCGATATTCTCAACAATCGCAATGAACAAAGACCACAAAAAGCACAAGTTAACTTACAAATAAAACTGTTCCTCCTCCACAACCACCAGGAACTGGATTTCTAAACACACTTTTCTTGGCAATAAGTAGGCCTGCACAAGGAAATAGAAAAACAGGGTTTGAACACAAAACTCACGGCTCCTAATAAACGAACAATTACCTTTCATACTGACCTGGAGTGCCGGGACCTCCAACAAATTTGTGAGGAGAAAGAAAAACAGCATCTTTGTACCTGTGAACCATATCAGCAGATTAAATTTAAGACTACTTTTTGTATCGTTAGTCTCTCTCTTGGGCGTGGCCTCCCCTGAAAATTTTGGCGTTCCATATGTCAAGCATCGACGACAATAAAAAAGGATCTGGTATAATGTGAAAGTAACGCGAATGGTTTTAACCAGAGAATCAAAGTTAGAAATAACACACTGCAACTGTATACGTATGAACCAGCAATTGACTGTAGGTGGAAAGCAACTGATGAAGAAACCAGTGAATCCTATTTGCAAACAACAAAAGACAGTTTCTAAATTAAAAGACGCTTACCCGTCCAGCGTGGGGTTCATATCAATTCTGAGGTATGGACCGGCGGAGGCGTAATCCCAGAATGATAAGGCGCCATATTTGTGACACAGTTCGGCTACTGCTACAGTGTCTGTCAGGATACCAGTCACATTGGAAGCCGCTGAAAACGCCACGTACATGTTATAATTCGCTGAGCGATACATCTGCAAGGTATCACGAAAAAATAGCTTATCAGAGTGAGACACGTACACAAGTGATAACACTGACTACTGCCAGTCTGGTACTCCATCTGTTTAATTCCGGTAGGGAATTTTGCCGACACGGCAATAATATGATACCTAGGCCAATAAGGGAGGCGATTACTGATGTTCTTAACTAAAAGCCCACATACTGACCGATTCTCTTGTCTAGTGAGTCCTCAAGTTACCAACGAGAGGTCATCCCAATCGTAGGCGGTTTATTTTGGAAGACTAGACTACCGAAATCCGGGTTTGTCACCAAGTTGGCGCGAATTTACGTAGGATTAGAAATTCAACTAACATTACAGTTACCTGCAGATTTTCTTCAAGCATGGTCATGTCTACTGTCCCTTCTTCGTTGTCATTTATTCGCACAATCTTTGAACGAGCAAGAGGGAAAACGAGTTAGTATGTATAATATACCATACCCAGGGAAGAGAACTTGCTTGCTGAAATCGTGGATTAAAAGTTTAATGATCACTCGCCAAAATCCAGCCAAATCAATTTGTCTCACACCGTGGAACCTTTCCTCACGGGCAGATCCGGGTTAGGGTTAATTCGTTTGCTTGGAGGGCAAACAAACGCACCATGAAGTCATTCTACAAACACTGATATCGAATCCTTTGTTGAAAGTATTGGTTCTTACTCTAGGCAACTAAAGGCTTGAGTCCTCAGTCAACTCGATAGAGCCGTATTTGAACAGGTATGAAGTTTTCCACTCTATGTAAAAACGTATTTATTTTATTATACCGGAGAAATCTTGCCTTGGGAGCTCGGTCATGAAGTAACTCAAATGTGCTGTAACGCCCCAGCACAAAAAGTTAGGGAACGAGTTTGTTCCCTAAAGATGTGACTAGTACCTTAGCTCCTGTTTCTTTCCAGGGCAGAATATTTGAATGGTGCTCAAAAGGCCCCACAAATACAACCTGAAACAGACAAAACCAACCTTTTATGTCTCGACTACCCCTCAGCATTCTAAACAGGCCTGAGTAAACTGAACAGGCAATCACCAGGAGTGCTACTTACATTTTTCTCATTCCTTCTTTCCTCCAGCTGTAAAGCATGGATTAACTTGTGAATAGCACTTGTCGTACCACTTCCTGTGAACACCACCACGTCTCCATCTTTAGCATTCACGCAGTTTTTAATGATATTGCTGCAGAAGAAAAGAAAGGAATTTAGCTCTTGTTGAGAGGAAAGGCTTGGGCAGGCTGAGACCAGTAATCCCAGACTCTCTGTTTTCAAAATAATCGTGTATGCATGTATTTTTTGGCTTTTGCGAAACCATAGAGCATTAAGTCATAATAGTAGCACTTTCTTGTTCTGCTTCAGTGAGCTTCTGATTTGTGGATGAAATCACGCCTAAAGAGAGCCATTTCAAAAGAAACTTCTCTTTGAAAGCAATGTTCATCATGCAGTTCTATGTAGTTCTAATTGTTATTAAAGGAACTGAATGAACTTCTACTAAGGAACCACTTCTAACGAGTGACAATTCAAGTCAAACGCTCCCTTTCCAAAGCGAAATCAACAAACAAAAGTTTATTCCAACATTACTGGTGACTTTGCCTTTGGCTGAGAAATGCACCATTCAGTTAGGTAGAAAAAAATGTCTTACCGTGCCTCATTTCTGAATTTCGTGGTCTGTCGCGACGTTGCACTGGTTGTGGTGTGTGTGTTGGCGTAAAATGGGTACACGTAGTCCCTGATGTAGTTCTCGATAAACCTGAGGGGCCTGGTGAGGAGAAATACAAAGTTTATACCAGCGTTGTTCAGTGACAATCATAATAAATTACGCTCTTTTGCATGCCCTACGCGTCCTTTATGTTTGCGGGAAATATGATTCAAAACAGCAAGACAATATTGGAAGGATAGTAGAAAAAATAAAAATATACTCCATCAGCCGTACTTTATCTATTCAAGCGCCAGTATTGAATGATTCAAGTTCGAAATCGTTCCATTTACAGTAAAACCCCGTAACTAAGAACCTGAAAATTAAGAACCTGTTAGCCTAAAATTTGGATTTTATACCCCCTATAAACAAGAACTTATTTAGCCTAAAAATTGAAAACAGGTTCTTATTTTCTAAAATCATAGTTGTACATTACAGCTGCAGTGCAAGAATCCTATTTAAAGAAAAATGCAGATTCTCATTACTGTAAAAATGAGTTTTTTTTAATAGAAAATAGAAGATAGGCCAATAACCATTTTGTTTTGCAGCTGAGTTTTATTTGCTTTTCTCCAGAATTAAGAACCTATTTTAAGAACCTAAGTAGCCTAAAATTGTGTCAACTACCATTTATATAAGAACCTGTTTAGGCTACTTCCCAAAAATGTAGGTTCTTAGTTGCCGGTTTTTACTGTAGTTTGTGTTCATTGCCTCTTATGAAGATGATTTTTTAACCAATCCCACGAAGATACGACTATGTTGCTGATATTTCACGTGATTTGTAAGTGTGCATTTCCTTGTTGTTGTTCCCTTTGAGTGTCGCAATGATAAGAATAGCACAACCTGTGGCTTAAATATTACATACAAGGAGGAGGCTTTGGGCTCTGACCCAAACAATGTCCACCAAAAACCTCAACAACAGAAGAAGAAAGCACCGCATAACAAACCAAAAACAAACATTCAGAAGCCGGCGAAAAAAACACATATGACGTCAAAACCAAATTTGAAAAAACCTAATTGATAAAGTTAAAATATCAAATTAACCGAGCATAACATTCAAGCCCCGCCTAAACAAATATTGCTTTTCCACTAAATTACTTGTAAGGTCACTTACTTGCCGGAAGCTGTGTAGTCACAATAAATAACTGAAAAAGAAAAAAATGTGAACGTCCCTGTTAAGTAATTGAGTTTTCAATCCTGGACAAAAGTTATTTATTATTTAAATAAATAGGCCACAAACACTTCACTGAGTTTTGCTTGCGCGGGATAGGGTAAAAGTATTTATAATGCGTTTGAAGCAGCTGTAAAGAGTCTTGGAAACATAGTCTAAGAATCCTCCATCTCGGTCATCCGAGTGGTTTATTATTGATTTAGCAATTGCTGTTGTCATTTTGACGACCCGGAGAAGTTTCCACTGGGTTGTCTGAAACAAATTGAATATGTGAGTCATAAATCAGTTATGACTAGGATACTGAGTATACTAGTATACCATGATTCACAGTGAATTTCATTCAGAATGTAAAATCATTCGGCAATCCAATCAACACTCACTCTCATTGAACCGGAGCACTTAAAACGACTAAAAAAAACAAAAACAAAAAAAAAAAAAAAAAAAACAAAAAACACCAAAACAATAGTTTTGTAACGTGCTGAAGACACGCGGAGCAGAATAAATGGTTACGTTTGATGTTCGCCTTCCGACCCTTAAAGCCATCATGTTAAGTTACGACGCTTTAATAATAACAAGCCTAATATGGAAAAAAAAAAACTCGGGTTTTTCGATTAGTGTAACTAAGAATAAACGCACTTCATGTTCCAGTGCTCAGATGCACGTGCGGTAAGTGAAGTATTTTTAAAAATACATTACAAGCCTGTTTGAGTCCTGCTGGCATAATTTAGAAGCAGCTAGAAACGGGAACTTAAAATTAATCTGAACGCCTTAGTATAGGTTTGTTGCTGTTTGCATAAACCTTCTCAGAAAGGTAGGATATGGTTTTCCGAGAGTCCTCCCGTCTAAGTTACATTATTTAAATCAAGGCCAGATATACCATCAGTCAGAGTTAAACGTCGAATCAAGTCACTGACTACATACGTACCGAGGGCCTTTAAAATAGCCATTATCATCAATAGCATCAAGATTAATAATAAACGCAACTTTCCGCATCTATAGTTCATGACATTGACATTCAGAGGAGAGTGGCCTGGAGTCGGAAAGTGCATTGGCCACTGGTCGCAAAGTGGCTATCAATTATTCGTTATTTTCTTTCATATCTTTCAAAATTGAAGCTACAGCCCGAAAATTGGTTTGGGCCTACTGAATATACCCCTGAAACCGGGATGCCAGTTTTTGGCATGCATTTAGCTTCATTTATAGCTGGTGGTCGCAGCGTGATGCTTATCACGGCCAAGATGGAGATTCAGGTGCTGCGATATCTCTTTTTTGCAGAAGCTCAATAACTACATCTACAGCAATAGAGACTAGACGAAAAGATAGAGAAAATAATCCTACGAAAATCCAGAAACGAACCATAGCTGTTGTCAGATTAATACGTAAAATGTACCACCAATGATCCGAGCCGTGAATAATTTAATGCTGCATTTAGAGTCACGCTTTCGGTCACGAAATGATTTATTTCTCGAAAAGCAGCGATAAATTTGATTGAGACCGATAGGGATACTCATTAAAAGATACGGGTATTCAAAAATACAGCAACGTACAAGAGAATCATTATATTTCAGCGACGAAAGCATCGCGTATGCCGTTGTAATGTCGCCGCGCAGTGGGATCTGATAATCAGTTCAGTGAATGATATTAAGAACAGTGATATTTAAATGATATAAAACAATATTGATTTGTCACCTTTCTTTGCTCCATAAGGACCAACAAATCTTGTATCCCCTCCAACTACATTTTCTTCAATGAAGTCCAAAATCGGAAGCATTGGCTTACCGATAAATAGTAGAGAATTACAGTAGAATCTTTGTTTTATGACTTGACTTGAAACCTGGATAAAAGAACCCACCGACTGTAAGTCAAGCGAGAACCTTCTGTTTTCAAAAAAAATAATCTCGGAATATTTTAGAAAAATATAATGGTTTACGGCATTTTTCACTCACCCTTAAATTTCCTTTGAATAATCCGGTATTTGACGAGAGTTCCATTTATATCGATCCCGCTATGAATTACTGACATTCGCGTGAAATCACGCACGACAGGCAGATGACCTACTTCGCACCCACATTTCTGACATTGTTTGTGCTCTTACGTTATTCTGCATATAATTATACACTCTTTCATAGCCCAGCCAATTCATATTTACTCTAAGTTTTTCCTTGGCTCTACATTTCTTTGTTCCTTGGTTTTCTTTGTTTTCCTTGTTCCTTGGCAGAATAAAAAAGATTCTAGACTTAAAATAAAAAGCGTGGCAAACAAAATTAACACCGCGTATCAAATAAGACATGTTAACGTAATCCATTAATTCCGGGGCAAACTTTTAGTGCACGATCCGTATTGTATGCACTAGCAAATTACTTTCTCTGATGAGTTTTTACGGTATTGCACCCTGATCTCTCGCTCCTTTTAGAGGATAGAAAATTAAAAATTTCAATTTTCTAACAATTCTCCCAAAGATGCCAAAGCGGAACAGTCAATAAATTGAGTCAAACTATGAGTGCACGCAAACTGGAAGTGCGTATGAGGGATTGTCAGCCATATTGTGACATCATCACTTAAATTCAAAGCTTCCTATCATTCTTCATGAGGCTCAAATCATCTACCACCATTTGCTTTAGCAACTGCGTGGGCTGTTGGCATTTACAAGCTGATACAAGATTAACCAGTTCTGTATCACCCCGGGGCTTACAGTGGGTTGAAAAAAAAAATTCACTGAATTTTCAGGAATTAATATATATATATATATATATATATATATATATATATATATATATATATATATATATATTAACACTTTTATGTTGTACAGGCTCGATGTTACAAGGAAGAGTTCTTTGCATTATTACAAGACCCAATAAATCAAGCATCCACAATCATGGACAAAAGTAGCTGAGACACAACCCGAATACACCTTTGCCGATAAAATCGTGAGTTTTCCAATCCTCAATTCTCACATTTCGACCCCCTCCCCCTATTCAATGTTGTAACCACGTGACGAGTGTCCATGTAGCGTATTTCAACATTGAATAGGGGAGAGGGGGTTTGATTATCGGCAAAAATATGTTATTTCAATCACGGAATGACGCTTATAGAAAGCGTTTCTTTTGCTCAAATGTGTCAACACTGATACGCTTCTGGTCAACACTTTTGTCCATGATTGCAGGTGCCGAGAGGTAGTACGTGAGAGATAGCATTAAAGACAATGCTAAAGATTTTTGTGTGGGATACCTGTGGTATTAGTGTCGGGCCACCCAGTATTACCAGGAAAATATGACATCGATTGAACTTTTTACTAGTCCAAACTAGCCCAAATTGCCTTGGTAGGTCCTGGAATCCTTCCACAAAGTGACCAGAGAGACAGCTTCAGTTATCGACGGCCATATTGGCTACGAAGCATATTTGGCGTCTCATTCAGTATGAAACCGTTTCTCACCCCTGGTTTAAAATAAATAAATAAACAAATAACTAAATAAATAAATAAACTATGTTTAACGAGGGTGACACTAACAGTCTATGACTGACAAACCTGTGGCCCTCGAAATTCCAGATTGAATTGGAATTTGGAAATGTTGTTTTTTGAGGAGAGGGGAAAACCGGAGTACCCGGAGAAAAACCTCTTGGAGCAGAGTAGAGAACCAGCAACAAACTCAACCCACATATGACGTCGAGTCCGGGGATCGGACCCGGGCCACATTGGTGGGAGGCGAGTGCTCTCACCACTGCGCCAACCCTGCTTCCTGTTTCGTTCAGAGGCCAGCCTTTACCCACCCTCCAGATTCCAGCTGGGAGCCTTTGTACAGTAAAATGGTTCGAAAAATGCTTATAAAGCGTCAAACTTACCTGAATCAAGTTTGTTGACTCGGTAAACGAACAACGGCCGCCAATGTGCGTGACCTCACACCTTAGTTCCAGCCAATAGTGTCACAAGGCTGCAGTTATTTCCATCGCAACTCCCTATGTGGAGAAGATTAAAGCTCCAGACTAATCATCACAGATCGGCAGATACAGAGATACAGATACATACTTATCCTCTCCCAGTCAGGGCTTTTCAGGGATAATTTGCAATACTGGCCGGAGGACTTTACCAGACTGCTTATGCAGTTTACAATTAATAAAGAAACGTGAGTGCCCCCGTAATGTGAATATCGAATTAGGACAGACACTAGGGGTGGTCACAGCCAAGCGTTTTGTTACGTCCCTAGTGGTTCTTTTACATCCCACAGAGTCAGATTGGGTGAAAGTATTGTGAGATGGGGCCTACGGTTTATCGTCCTTATCCGAGAAGACTGGAAAGTCTAACCGTTTGTAGATGTTATTAGAAAGGCAGCACTATCTCCTCAATTATTTAAAGACCCTGAGTGTTGGTCCGGCCGGGATTTGAACCCTCGACCTCCCGCACGGTAGTCCGGTGCTCTACCAAACATTTATTGTTTTTCAATGTGTAGCCTCTTACAGAAATATCAAAACATGCTTACGCCTCTGTGTAACTACACGGCCTGTTTAGTATTTGTCTTAAGACACAGACGCAAGGAAGGAAAACTAACGTAACTTCAAAATTTTTCCCGAGGCAAGTGCCTCGGTTCGCCTCGTAATACCTATGGCGCTGAGAAGGCAAGCTTCGATTTCCTTGACACTACAACATCTTTTCAACGTATGATCAAAGTTTGTTTTCTCGTTGGTTTCCAAACAACAGCTGTTACCATAGAGACGGTAAAGTATGGCCGCTTGTTTTGAAAAAGGTCAATGATCTCGAAATCCAGTCAGACACTTCACAACGAAACTTTAAGAGTACGTGTAAACTACTCAAGTCCCACAACTTGTAGGCCAAATTAGAGATCTGTAGGAGAGTTTTCAAGTAAATTGCAAATAAAGTTTGAAGACAGGTTTTGCTAATTCCCACACTTTTCTTCTCTCTTCAATGAATTATCACGTAGAAAAGCATTTTCAATTGACATTGAGCCTCCTAAATGGCTGTGATTGTAAGATATTTCAGTGAAAACGGCTTAATTTATGCAAATTACGAGCTTTGTTACTTGTCCCAGCTTTCACATACGTATTTTACAGTCACAGCTATCTAGGAGGACTTAATTTGAATTTAAAATGTTTTGATACCATGATAATTCCTTCAACAGAGAAAAAAGTGAAAAAGTTTAATATTTCCTTGTAAAGCTTGAAGATAAATTAAGGAATGAACAATACCAGACTTCAAAACTTTATTTGCAGTTTACTTGAAAACGCTCTTACAGATCAGTTTTTCTTTCTAAGTTGGCCTGCAAGTTGTGGAACTAGTTTCGTCATTAATTGTCTGACTGGATTTCGAAAAATACGCGTTAACGTCGCTATGGTAACAGCTGTTGCTTGGAAACCAATGAGAAAACAAACTTTGATCATACTTCGAAAAAATGTTGTAGTGCCAAGGAAATCAAAGCTTGTGCTCTATAGCAAATTTTGATTTCAAAAGGTACACCACGAGACCAAAATAAACTGGCGCGAGCCTCCTTACTTGGGGTGGGTGACTTTATAAAATAAGTTGATAGAGCCACACACGGTTGGTTTGGCGGACTTTTAAAGTAAAGCTACATAAACAGCGAAAAAGTGTTGAATTACCGAGAATTGAGCGGCAGTAAAATGATTACGCCTGACTGGCTGTAAGAGTGGCTAAATAAGGCTATATATAACGGCGCTTAAATGACAAGCTTACGCCAATTCTTTTACACCCAATAGACGGAAACTGCATATGAATAAAATCAAATCCTCCTGAATTCTGTGCATTATTACAAGATCCCATATATAAATTAAGTATCAAAGGCGCCGTGCATCTCGAGAACAGTAAAAAATTAATAATTGACTGGTGCTGCGACAGCTGTCATGCGTGACAGAGTACAGACAACACTAATTTTATTCTGTTAAAACAGGGTGCTGTGACAGCGTTAATACATGACAGGTAGTACTATTAAAAGACAACGCTAAATTTCCGAGAATATCTGGTGGTCTTCCAAGAATCGAGAGGCACGAGCAATAATGTCACGCTTGAGTGGCCAAGCCAATAGCACGTCAGCAGATTGGCGCTCTCAACCAATAGAAGCGACAGGGCTGTCTTTGCTTCTTTACTTTCCACTGTTATTCGAAGTCATGCGAAGTGGACGTGGACGTTTTGCAACTTTCAGCTCTTCCCAAAAGAACATGTCAGCGTCATCTCGAAACGAAGAGGAAGAAGAAATCATTACAGAAAGCGATGGAGCGCTCGACGAGGTGAACAGCCACATCAAAGAAGTCTTCGACATTCTGAAGCGCGAGACTTTGAAAGTGCGCAAGGAAATAGAGACTTTTGATACCGTGGCGAAGAAGCTTAAGCACGTTCATTTCTCCAAAACATTGAAGCTCAATGTTGGCGGCCAGCTGTTTTCTACAAGTCTTGAAACTATGAAGAAAGATCCAGGTACTTACTTATGCACTGCAAGGTCGAAACTAGGAATATTTCTCTATGACGAATTCGATTTCGCGTACAAAGTCCAAAAATCGCGTCAGAACTGATCAGTAATCCCGTAAAAAAACTTGTCGACAGTAGAAAAATTGCGTTTAAGGATCCCATGTCCATGGCTTCTGTTCCTACTTACGTTTTAGAGTTAAACTTACCGTCGTGGGATTAAACGTCCAAATCAAGAGCAACGATAATTTGCACAGCATGATTACTTGATCATGCCATTTCTCAGAGAAATCAATAGTTTAATTTTGACCTCGCTCTTTTTTCTCGCTCCCTTTCACCGACACACGTATACGAACTAAAAAAGGCCAAACCATCAGTTTTCAGGAACAAAAAAAATTAACTGCCGACACTTTTTTGCACAGGTTCAGTGTTACACGCCATGTTCTCTGGAAGATTTGATACAAAGCCTGGTGAAGACGGATCTTACTTCATTGATCGGGATGGAACTCACTTCCGGTATATCCTGAATTACCTGCGCACGGGGCAGCTTGTTGTCCCAGAAGACAAGATCGTTCGCAAAGAGTTGCTGACAGAAGCAGAATTTTATCAAGTTCGCGGCATTATCAATGTGCTTAAATCTCGTCCCTTCGAGGATTCTTCCATCCTATCCCTGGAACAACGCCAGACCTTGATCAAATGGTTGAAGGGCACGTTAACAAGCGCCAGCCATAACTATGCTCTGATATATCGTGCTTCTCGCAATGGCTGGGCCGCCGCCAACTTTCATTCTTGCTGTGATCGCAAAGGACCGACTGTGACAGTTGTCAGAACCAGCGGAAATTACATATTTGGAGGCTACACGGAGCAACTTTGGGAATGTAAGTCGATTGTGATAATTTTTTTAACTGAGAAGATTCCAAGACCTTCTCCTGCTGGATTGTTTTCACGATGATAAAATACTTATATTTTATTAATTCCTTGATTATATCGATAATCGCTTCTAAGCTTTCCTTGTCCAATTTGCGTCTTAGTGCTAATTTTTGACATTAATGGGAAAGACAGTAGGAAATAAACATATGAATACGAGTTACACATAGTTAAAGTTGTAAAGTTTAGTCATTTCGTTTTTGACTAATTTTCCGTGCAAGCGCTACTCTTTCAGCTGTGGTTGCGGACTTAGTGTTTATAACCGTCGTTTTCCTATTTTTTGCTATCCCAGTGAAAGTGCAAGTAGATCTCCCTCCTTAAACTGTTTGATTTTCGACCGGTCATTGATCAATTCGGTTATTTCTTGTTTCCAACAGCTGCCTCTGGAATTTTCAAGAGAGATTCCAACTCGTTCATATTCAGCCTGGTCAACCCGAGTGGTTTGAAAGACACCAAGATGCCTTTGATCCAAGGGAAAGAAGGGCAGGCAATCTACTGTCATAGCAGCTATGGCGCGGTATTTGGGTGCAACAATGGCAGCGGGTACTATGACCTTCTAATTGGTGGCTCCCCTACTCAGTCCAATGGCTGCACTTCAAACCTTAACAACTCGTATCGGTGCCCAGAGGGTCAGAATTACTCCACGTTTTTGGCTGGAAATTATGCTTTTAATGTCAATGAGATCGAAGTTTTTGTTTTGGAAAAGTAGACTACTGGACACAACAGCAATCCCAAGCCAGTTGCGTTAAGCTGAGCATTTCGTTTCAAATGTGTGTTTGAGACTTGGTAGTGTAAAACTGAAAAGTTTGATCCCTTCAAAGAAATAAAGTTTCTGATTTGTACTATTGTCTTTTACTCCTTTTTGCTGCAGTGTCTGTTATAAACCAAGCACACTGTACAGCTGAAATGAAAGAGACCGATAGGGCTTTTCGAGCATTCAGGGTGCATTCACGAAATTAAAGTATTCCGGGCCATGACAGGGACAATTTTTAATTATGGATTTTTTGCCGAAACTTGGAATTTAGGATGATTTAAGTCATTCAGACTGGATTTAACCACAATTTAAGAAAACCTTTTAAGACAAGTCTTAATTTTTCACGTGGATAACTATATTAGCCAGTTGACGAGGTGAGAAAACTTGAATATGTTAACTTTTTATGAAGGCCGAGGAAAGTTTAACCCTCTTCAGAGATGCATGATCATCGGCCCATCTCTCGCAGTCGATGGTTTTATGACGAAATCATTGGTTGCTTTCCTTTATGCGCACTTTCAGTGCCATTTTTTTAGTTTAAAGTAAATAAGATGGTCCATTTGCTGTGAATGAATATTTCAAAACCAGCCGCTTCAAATATTCATACCTTAAAATTAAAACCACAACCTTTCCACAATCATCTAAGCTTCCTTCAAAAGTGGTTGATTCAAAAGTGATGGATAATAAAGTTTACTGCCCACATCTCCTTCCTCTTGCCCCAGGAAAAGAGTATATACTATATTTCCTCCCTCAATAAACCCTAACCTCACCCCCCCCCCCCCCCCAATTCCCAACCCCCATAATGGTAAACCTAAAAAATGATGCTGCAGCGGAATCCGATCCAGCCGAACAACAGCTCTGACGCCGAGGATATTGGCTTTAAAAAATAGACAAATCAACTTAAGGAAACTTAGAACGCCCGCGTTCAGTTTATTTGATGTTTTTTGTTCCCAGTAATTAAAGCTTCACCTCCAGCGAGCAATATCTGAAACAATCCCCGCCCTCCCCTCCACCCCCTTCCTCCTCGACTAATCGCCCTTTTGGTGCGAACTGAAACTCTAATCGTCCCTCTCCCAAAATTATATCTTACACCCCCATCTTCCACAAAATTCAGACTACAAGCCCCGGGGCTTATTAATTCAAATATTTTTTATGAATTTGATTTCATTGTAGCTGGGACGATCGGACCAGAGAATATGTCACGGCATTTCTACAGCTGACTTTAAGAATCCTAGTAAAGTTTATTAACCCAGATGAGCCGAACCACGAAAAAAAGAATGGGAAATCAAGTCGCTGTTTGTATGCAATGTTTATTTAATCTCTTGTCAACGATAAATGATTGAAAGTCGACGTGCCTAAAAATGTTAGTATTAACCTATAACACTGTGGTTTCTACTGCTACAAGCCCGCCCAAAAGTGTCGTATAAAAACCGTACATACGCATTACAGAGCACGCCATTGCTGCCAAGGCTACTACCACCACCACCACCACCACTACTACTACTACTACTACTACTACTACTACTACTACTACTACTACTACTACTACTACTACTACTACTACTACTACTACTACTACTACTACTACTACTACGACTACTACGACTACTACGACTACTACTGTTACTACTACTACTGCTGCTGCTGTTGCTACTACCACCACTACTATCCCCCACCACCAACACCGCTGCTGCTGCTGCTACTTTTTTTTATTGAATATATTTATTAACATAGTGCACATAAAATACAACAGTACTTGCAGACTTACAATACAACAATACCTACAATACAACGCCACGATCTTATGAACTAATGGAAAACTTATTGACAAGGATACTTACAGCCTTACTATACAATACCTACAATACAACACTACTAACTTAGATACTAATTGAGAAATGAAAATCTTATTAGTATGTCTATAAAACTTTAATAACAATCTCTATGCTTACTGTATTTTAATATGATGTAATGTAATATAATATAATATAAATAATATCATATCATATCATATCATATCATATCATATCATATCATATCATATCATAAAGTACCCGGTAGTCTGCAAAGTATGTTTAACTTACTCTAGCTACTATAAAGTTCCATTTATCATAAAATTCTTGGAGCATGTTGTTCTTGATACTAATGTAATTTTCTATTTGTATTTTGATGTTTACTTTTGCTAGAAAACTGGTTATGTTGGGAAGAACTCCATTCCTTCTGCAATCCCACAGATACAATTTGTCAATGATTATCAAATAATTTAGCAGGGAGCATTTTGAGGAGATGACTCCAAGAAGAACATCTCGTGGATTGAGACTTATTTGTCGATTTGTTACCTGGAGAAAATGTAATTCAAAGGCTTTCCAAAACTTACTTGAGTGAGCACAGTGAAACATAAGATGGTACAAAGTTTCCTTTTCATGATTGCCGAAAGAGCAATAACAATTTTCAATATAACCCATTTTATACAATTTATCATTGGTGTACAGAATTGAATTTAGCACTTTGTACTGGAATACTTTTAAGTAAGGTTCACTAGTGACAGTATGAGGAAGGAGATAAACATTTCCAAGTTGTTCTTCTGTGAGATTAAATTCACGTTTCAAGTTGATACTATTATTAGGAAGACGAGCCTTGGTACCAATTAGGAGGGCGTAATAGTGTTTTGATTTGGTCTTGGTTACATCGAATACGCATTTAGTATAGGTAATCACATGATTTCGAGTGCAATTTGGAATAAATAAGCACGAGTAAATTTTTTCAAAGGCTCAAAAAATAGCACGAGCCAGTAGGGCTTATTTATTCCAAATTGCACGAGAAAAATCATGTGATTACTTATAAATAATATACATGAAAAAATTGCGAGATAGCTTCTTAACTTTGCAGAAGCAACGCAACGAAGCTAAGGTGAATCAAAACAACAGTTTTCTCAATGTTTTTAAAGCGTTTCTAGCTGTAAAAATTGGCTAAACAATTACAGGCTATAGCTATAAGGCTACTTTGTTTGCTAAGTGTCCATCAAGCGCTGTAATCATTACCGCCTTGTTTGTCCATTTTTGTTTAAAATGTTTGCCTTGTTTGTCCATTTTTGTTTAAAATAAACTGAAGATAAGATTTCCATGTGCCATTACCCGGAGTAAAAATTCTCTTCATCCAACTTAGTCTAAGAGCTTTGATCTGTGAATCTAAATCCACCATCTTTAAGCCTCCTTCTTTGTAACTGTTTATTGTCGACAGTCTCGTCACTTTATCAACACCCTTCCATAAAAACTTGAACAACAGCTTATTTGCTTCTTTTATAATATAATTAGGAGTGGGTAATAATGAAGAAAATATACATTAGCTTTGACAAGAGCAGGCTTTTAATAATAACGACTTTTCCATATAGTGAGAGTCCTCTAGATGACCAAATATTTATAAGTTTTTTTAATGCTTACAAGTTTCTCCCTGAAATGTTTTTCATAGAGGAGTGTTTTGTCCTAGGTGAAGAAGACTCCTAAGGCCTTTATTGGCTCGTTTGGCAATTTGATGCCAAGGGGTTTGCTGTCATTGTTCTTTAACGCGCCAATCCATAATCCCTCTGTTTTTGAATTGTTTACTTTCAGGCCTGATAGAATCTCGAAATGTTTCAAAGATTGAAAAAGAACAAGGGCGGACTTGATATCTGAGATAACTGCTGTTGTGTCATCTGGAAACTGGAGTACTTTTGTCACTTCATTCCCTATTTTAATACCTTTAATTTGAACGTTGTTACGAGTAGCATTTGTGAGGGTTTCAACGACCAAAACAAAAAGTGGATCACCTTGCCTGACACCGCGTTTAAGGGTAAAATAATCTGAGGCAGTACCATTATTTATAACACAACTTTGAATGTTTTTATAGAATAGCCTGACCCAATGTATAAAATCGTCTCCAAAGTTGAAGGCTTCAAGGCATTTAAGAAGAAAGTCCATTCTAGGGTATCGAAAGCTTTTTGAGAATCAATAAATATTAAAAGGCCAGGAATATTTTCAGCATCTGTGAATTCCATGATATCAAAGATAGACCTAACAGTTTCGCCTATGTATCGGTCTTTGACATACCCAGTTTGGTTGCTATGAATTACATTTGGCAAAACCTCTTTCATTCTGGCAGCGGTAACTTTCGACATTATCTTAGCATCAACATTTAGCAATGAGATAGGTCTCCAATTCTCGATGAAACAGCGATCTTTACCTTTCTTCTCAGCTTTTTCTGTGTGTTTGACATTTCACCTCTTTCAAAAGATTCGTCGACACATTCAATAAAAGGTTTCTTTAGGATATCCGAAAATCGTTTGTAGAATTCTATGGGGATCCCATCACTTCCAGGTAATTTGTTCTCCTTGAAGCTTTCAAAAATTATTTCGCATTCTTCCAGTGATATTTTCCCTTCGTATGATTGCTTTTCTTCTTCTGATAATTTTGGAATTTTCGGACTATTTAAGAAGTTCTCTATCAAAATTTCTCTGTCCGCAGTTATGGATAGTGATTGGTACAAGTTCATATAGAAGTGTTTTGCTTCCGAAAGAATAACGGTGGGGTTAGTTGTTAAGGAACTATTAATTTGAAGTTTCCTTATGTGCTTTTTCACTTGGTTTCTTTTTTCTAGATTTAAAAAATACTTCGAACTTTTCTCGCCGTATTCGTGCCATCGAGCTCTTGCACGAATTATGACACCTTTGATCTTTTCGTCATAATATTGTTCTAGTTTCTCTGTCACCTCACATAGCCGAGATTTGTTAACTTCACTAGGATCGACTTCAAATTTCCTTGCGGCCTCGCTATAATCGTTTTCTAACTGAGTTTCCTTTTCTTTGATTTGTTTCGATTTAATCTTTGAATGCTGCTGCTACTACTACTACTACTACTACTACTACTACTACTACTACTACTACTACTACTACTACTACTACTACTACATATACTTCTCCTTCTCCTTTTCCTTCTCCTTCTACTACTACTGCTGCTACTGCTACTTCGAGCCAAAGGGTTGATATTCATTTATTGTTTTTCAATGTGTAGCCTCTTACAGGAACATCAAAACATGCTTACGCCTCTGTGAAACTACATGGCCTGTTTATATTGTCTTAAGACACAGACGCAAGGAAAGGAAAATCATAACGTAACTTCAAAATTTTTACCGAGGGAAGTGCCTCGGTTCGCCTCATAGATAATACCTACGGCGCTGAGAAGAGAAGCTTCGATTTCCTTGACACCACGACATCGTTTTAAGGTATGATCAAAGTTTGTTTTCTCGTTGGTTTCCAAGCAACAGCTGTTACCATAGCGACGGTAACGTGTGGCCGCTTGTTTTGAAAAAGGTCAATGATTTCGAAATCCAGTCAGACACTTCATAACGAAACTGAAAGAGTGTAAACTACTGTAGTCCAACAACTTGTTGGCCAAATTAGAAAACGCAAATATGTGGGAGAGTTTCCAAGTAAATTGCAAATAAATTTTTGGACCGGTTTTGTTAATTCTCACACTTTTCTTTTCTGTACAATAAATTACAATGTAGAGAAGCATTTTCAATTGAAATTGAGCCTCCTAGGTGTCTATGATGGTAAGATATTTAAGTGAAAACGGTTTAATTTATGCAAATTATGAGCTTTGTTGCTACAATCAGAGCTATCTAGGGGGCTCAATTTGAATTTAAAATGTTTTTATACCATGGTAATTCCTTCAGCAGAGAAAAAGAGAAAGAGTTTAATATTTCCTTAAAAAGCTGGAAGAAAAATTCAGGAATGAACAGAACCGGACTTCAAAACTTTATTTGCAATTTACTTGAAAACGCTCTTTCCAATTTTTCTTTTTAAGTTGGCAACAAGTTGAGGAACTTGAGTTGTTTACACTCAAGTTTCGTCATTAAGTGTCCCACTGGATTTCGAGAAAATACGCGTTACCGCCGCTATGGTAACAGCTGTTGCTTGGAAACCAATGAGAAAACATACTTCGAAAAGATGCTGTAGTGTCAAGGAAATCGAAGCTTGTCTTCTATAGGAGATGTTGATTTCAAAAGGAACACCCAAGACCAATAAAACTGGTACGAGCCTCCTTGAGAAAGAGTCGTACTTGGGGTGGTGACTTTATAAAATAAGTTCATCGAACCAGAGACGGTTAGATTGGCGGGCTTAAGCAAAGCTTCATAAAGAACGAAAAAGTGTTAAATAACCGAGAATATGGCTTTGCTTTCCAAGTATTGAGCAGCAGTAAAATGATAACGCTTGAATGGCTGTAAGAGTGGCTAAAAGAGGCTATATACAATACAAAGGTGGTATGGTACCCTAGAAAATGTATGGAAATCGTAGGTTTTTTTTTGCTAAAAGTGAGTTGGGGGTGGGGCGGGGGGGGGGGGGGGAGTGGGAGTATTTAAACTCTTATTTCTCCATGATTTTGATGGAGGACTGGGCATCGTTATACATGTATCTTGTCACGTGACAGCTGATCCCGTGGCTATACTCGGCTCATTTGAACTCAGTCTCTGGTCGGCCGAATCATCTGCAGAATTTACCTTGGAATGTGTCAAAATTGCCTTAAATTACCGTGTTTTGGGTCAATTACTGGTGCTGGAGCTTATCATCAAGGGCTGAGAAGGCTTAACCCTTACCAATTCGTTCCAAAGAACCGCTTATTGGTACTGCGAATACAACAAACTTTGTTCGAAAGCTCGCTTCAATCTGCTGACAGTTTATTTTTCGTGGACAAGGGGCCTAAAAGCGAATGAGCCGTGTCTCACTAGGCTCCAATCATCACTGGCGGAAGTTTCATCGAATGTTGAAGGTGCCGAACAACTTTTGGTGCAGGATTGAAGCCTAGTCTGAGACTTAGAAGAAAATGGTAAATTGCTTTGGAGGAGCCTTTCCTGCTCAAAGATAATTTCCCAGGATGCAACGGGGTCAGATTCTTGCTGTTTGAGTGCTTGATTGGTTTTGCTGTAAAAAAGGGAGCTGAGAGAGCTCTTGTTTGCCTTTTTCCCAAACGTCCTTATTAATTTGGAAGCAGAAGAGCTATTTTGTAATGTTTACTTTCTGAATAAAGGATTCAGTTGAAAAAAGATTTGTCCAGATTGCTCATTTGCGAGGTAAAATTTTCATTTAACTGTTGCACTAGTTGTGAGCTGATATGTTGTTTACATCCCATCTGTATGCTATTACTTTGTTGGAGAAGTGCACTGTCCTGCCTGTTTGATTTTTTACCCTTATCCCCATGTGTAACAAACACTTTTGCACTGATATTGCTGGAAAAGATGGCAAAACCTGACCACAGCAATTTTTTTCGTAACCCTATGCAGGTTTGAAATTTGAAACTGGCATGGAATTTGTAGATGGCAACAATTATTTACTTTCCATGATTTTACTTTTAACAGCTTTTTAGGGATCAAATTTGAGGGAGAAAAACCTTCTATGCAATGAACCAGAATAAAGCCAATCTGTTTGAATTGTTCTTTTATTACATTTGAAAGACTGATGGTAGGTATACTTAGGCAGAAAATACCCAGTTTCGGCAAAGTGAAACTTTGAAGATTTTTCTCTCTGCAAATAACAAGAGTCAGTCCACAAGTTTAGGTTCATATCATAGATCAATACAAAGATAATTTGTAACAAATTGCTTCTTGCCTCACTGACTAAGTATTTTTGCTCATTTGTTGTTACCGAGGAAGCACTATTGAAGACATCTCACAAAAGCTTGTTTTGTTACCATGAGACTCAGCAAGAGACTCAAACATCATTGTGTTAGTCATTATTCATGGCAACGAGTTGCATGGTGGTGGTTTCTTCTGCATGAGTTTGAGTTTGGAGAAAAAGGGGTCTAGGGTACTATATCATCCTAAATGACAAGCTTACGCCATTAATTCTTTTACACCCAAAAGACGGAAACTGCATATCAGAAAAATTAAATCTGTGCATTATTACAAGGCCAAATATATAAATCAAGTATCAAAGGCGCCGTTCATCTCGAGAGTAGTAGAGAATTAATAATTGACAGGATGCTGGGACAGCTGTCATGCGTGACAGAGTACGGACAACACTTATTAACAGGGTGCTGAGAGAAGAGAAGAGACAGCTGTGACAGCTTTAATACGTGACAGGTAGTACTATTAAAAGACAACGCTAAATTTCCGAGAATACTTGCCCAGGCGTGCGTCTCTCAAAACTCCGGAAAACATTTCGGGCCCGAGAAGTCAGTTTTCAAGTCAATTTTCCTTCGATGGGTACTAGGTTTTTGGGCAATGTACCCGATGTATTTCTCAATTTTATAGCGTGCTTTCTTAAAAGATTATTAAGAACATTAGAAATCGAACCTAGTACACGCAAAATAGTTTTTCGTACCCGAACCGTTTTCGGAGGTTTTGAGAAACGGACGCCAGGTCTCTGAAAATGCGATTAGCGCTAATGTAGGGATAAAACCTGGTAATCAAGGATAAAATTTGACCTTTGATGATATTCTGTTTCACAAAGCACGATTAGCACTCCCGGGGGGGGGGGGGGGTACTCCCATAAATTTCGGATAGGTGTGTGCCGCGATGGGTCTGAAATCCTAACCCTGTTTAAGGATGAAGCAAACGAAAATTTGATACCCTATTTAAGGCCCAACTCGAAATAAACCGGAAAGAATCGGCATCAAACAA
The DNA here is from genome assembly GCA_016490735.1 of Pachyseris speciosa. Taxonomy (NCBI): domain Eukaryota; kingdom Metazoa; phylum Cnidaria; class Anthozoa; order Scleractinia; family Pachyseridae; genus Pachyseris; species Pachyseris speciosa. Next base: position 373,165 of record JAEMWC010000177.1, on the reverse strand, counting down.
AAGCCGGATTCTTCCGGCTAATAGGGAACTATCGATCCAAACAACGGCTTAATGCCGCGGAAAAACACAAAATTTATCAATGTTTCTCATTTAGCTGATACAATTTAGGCACCCTATGTAAGGATCACATAGGGAACACTATGCCAAAATGGACAAAAATGATACCCTATTTAAGGTCGAGACTCACAAAAACCATACCCTATCCCGCGGCACATACCTAAATAGCCCATATGTGGGAGTTCCTCCGGGATAAACCTCCATCTCGAGAGTTGTAAACTATAATTGACAGGGTGCTCTGACAGCTTTAATAGGTGGCAGGTGGTTCCAAAGACAATGCTAAATTTCTGAGAATACCAGGTGGTCTTCCAAGAATCGAGAGGCACGAGGAATAATTTCATGCTTGAGTGGCTAAGCCAATAGCACGTCAGTTGCTCTCTCGGCAATAGAGCCGACAAGGCTTTCTTTGCTTCTTTACTTTCCACTGTTATTCGACGTGGACGAAGAGGTTTAGCATCTTTCAGCTCTTCCCAAAGAACATGTCAGCGTCATCTCGAAACGAAGAGGAAGAAGAAACCATTAAAGAATGCGATGGAGTTCTCGACGAGGTGAACAGCCACATCAAAGACATCTTCGACATTCTGAAGCGGGAGACTTTGAAAGTGCGCAAGGAAATGGAGACTTTTGATACCGTAGCAAAGAAGCTTAAGCACGTTCATTTTTCCAAAACATTGAAGCTTAATGTTGGCGGCCAGCTGTTTTCTACAAGTCTTGAAACTATGAAGAAAGATCCAGGTACTCAGGAATATTTTTCTATAACGAATTTAATTTCTCGTTCGAAGTCCCATGCAAAATTGCGTCTAAACTGATAACTGATCCCGTAAAAACTTGTCGACAGTAGTAATATTGTGTTTAGGGACGCCCTGTTCTACTTACGTCCTAGAGGTAAACTTACCGTTGTGGGCTTAAGCGCCCAAATCAAGAGCAACGACTATTTGCATATACACACGAAAGTATGAATACTTGATCATGCCATTTGTCGGCACACGTACACGAACTAAAAACAGACTAAACAAGCCAGTTTTGCAGGAACAAACATTTAATTGCTGACACTTTTTCTGTACAGGTTCAATGTTGCACGCCATGTTTTCTGGACGATTTGATACAAAACCAGCTGAAGACGGATGTTACTTCATTGATCGCGATGGAACTCACTTCCGGTACATCCTGAATTACCTGCGCACGGGGCAGCTTGTTGTTCCAGAAGACAAGATCGTTCGCAAAGAGTTGCTGAATGAAGCTGAGTTTTATCAAGTCCACGGAATTATCGATGAGCTTAAATCCCGTCCCTTGGAGGATTCTTCCATCCTATCCATGGAGCAACGCCAGACCTTGATCAAATGGCTGAAGGGCACATTAACAAGCGCCAGCCATAACTATGCCCTGATATATCGTGCTTCTCGCAATGGCTGGGCTGCAACCAACTTTCACGCTTGCTGCGACCGCAAAGGACCAACTGTGACAGTTGTCAAAACCAGCGGAAATTACATATTTGGAGGCTATACGGAGCAACTTTGGGAATGTAAGTCGATTACAATATTTTCAGTGCTAAATAAGGACAAGTTTCAAAGGTCGATTAGTAGTGCCCTCTCCCGCATTTTGTCACTATAATTTGAGGCCCGTACTTCATTACATGATTCCCTCTTAGTAATGAATACCCAAGTGTATTCTGACTGAATTAGGGCTTGCGCGCATTTCTAAGTATTAAAGTGCAGTTCATTTTTGTATCTTTTGGAGCGCTTACTCTTTTACATACATTACATCATACATCACATTATTTACCCTCGGATTTTAGAGTAGCTTGTGTAGCTAATATCTCCGAGCATTTAATCATCAGATGAGAGATAGACCATCACATTGTGGTTACTGATGTATTGTTTCTATATTTAGCTATCGCGATGAACACATAACTTGGTCTTCTTCGCTTTCGACCACTCCCCTGATTGATCAGTTCGGTTATTTCTTGTCCAACAGCTGCCTCTGGAATTTCCAAGAGAGATTCCAACTCATTCATGTTCAGCCTGGTCAACCCGAGTGGTTTGAAAGCCACCAAGATGCCTTTGATCCAAGGAAAAGAAGAATCTGCCATCTACTGTGACAGCAGCTATGGTGCGGTATTTGGGGGCAACGGCTATTTCGATCTCCTTATCAACGACTCGCCTCAGTCCAATGGTTGCAATTCAAACCTTAACAGCTCTTATCGGTGCCCGAAGGGTCAGAATACTTCGACGTTCTTGGCTGGAAATTCATATTTTACTGTTAGTGAGATTGAAGTTTTTGTATTGGAAAAGTAGAAGACTGGAAACAACGATTCCAAACCAATTGTGTTAGGCTGAGCATTTCGTTTTCAATGTAAAACTCAAAAGTGTAATCGTTTCAAACAAATAAAGTTTCTATTGCTGGAGCGTTTTTTACAAACCAGGAACAACGTGCATCTCTAATAGAAGAATGGCGTTGAGGGTTTTTTCAGGGCTGCATTCACGAACGTATTCTAGGTGCAGAACGACCGCCGATTTAAAGTCATACCCTTTTCCCCGAAACTTGCAGGGGTGGATAAGGTATCGTCTAAGTCATTCCGGACCGTTCAGACTAACTACAATATATGAAAACATTTTGAAACAACTTGTGAAAACTTAACTTGTGAAAGCTGTAATGGCTAGTCTGACAACTGTTGTTTCGTCGCTGCCAAGCGACTCTTGGTTTTTCTTTTTTTTTTGTATATAAAGATGTTAGCCAGTTGACGAGCTGATAATACTTGAATGTGTTAACTTCTCAATAAGACATTTACGATGGAAAGTGAAAGTTTAACTTCTTTAAGTGTTTATTTGACGAAATTATTGTGTTCTTTTATTTTTGCGCACTTTCAGTGCCCTTTTTTGTCAGTTTAAAGTAAATCAGCGATGATCTGTTTCCTGTTAACGATTTCTAAACTGGCAAAGAAGAATAAAAGATGGTGATTCACGAGTATAGCCCTTGGTTATAGTGAATTGTGGCAAGCCCAATAACATCGTTGATTTCAAGAATCCTAAGATATACCCAGACGAGCCGAACCACGAAAAACAAAGGAAATCAAGTTGTTGTTTGCATGCAATATTTATTTAATCTCTCATCAGCTGAATAAATAAGTGAAAGTCGCCGCGCCTAACAATGTTAGTATAAACCTAATTACTCCTATCATACTGTGGTTTGTACTGCTACAAGCTTGCTGAAAAGTGTCGTATAAAATACCTATTACAAACATATTACAGAGCACGCTTGCTATAGACTGAAATTCGTAGTACTACTGCAATTCTGGCTGGGATCATAGCATGAATTCTTACGTAGCTCTTTGCAATTCCAAGGAGACAAAACAGTCAATAACAACATCATTGCTGCTGCTTCTACTGCTACTGCTTCTACTACTGTTACTACTAATACTGCTATTGCTATTGCTATTGCTATTGCTACTGCTATACTACTACTGCTACTGCTACTGCTACTGCTACTACCACTGCATGCTCTGCTACTGCTACCTGTACTGCTCCAACTCCTATTCCTGCTCATTCTCCTTCTACTACTACTGCTGCTCCGACTACTTAGACTACTACCACTATAAATCTACATGCTTCTACGTACTATACTCGTACAGGTACTACTACTACTACTACTACTACTACTACTACTACTACTACTACTACTACTACTACTACTACTACTGCTACTATTACTACTACTACTACTACTACTACTACTACTACTACTACTACTACTACTACTACTACTACTACTACTACTACTACTACTACTACTACTACTACTACTACCACCACCGCTATCTCTACTGAAACTGTTGCTGTTACTGGTTCTACAACCTATGATATCAGGGGCGTAGCTACCTGTACGCACATACGCACGTGCGTACCTGAAAAAGGCGAAAATAAAACAATGAAATCTCGATTTAAAATAATATTGTTCTTGGAGACATAAACATGTACACATCGATTGTTTTTGTAGATTTTTAAGAAGCGCGAACCTATATGAAACTTAACTAGAGCACACTATTACGCCTATATAGGTGCTTTTACAAGAAAAACAATGCTGCTCCAAAACAATGTGGCACACAGCGGTAAAAATCACTCATTTGTGAATGAACGTCTGAGATATCATTAACTTGTAAAGCCCCGGCCAAACGGGAAATGTATGGTGACCAAACATCATCAAACATTTTAACGTTTGGCCACCTTGTTTGGTGTTATTTGATCGTGTTTGGTCGTGTTTTTAACCGTTTGGTTAGCCCGTTCCAGGCGTTCAGATACTAAACAGAGCGCGATAGTTCCAGCATAGCGAGGAGAAAATGAAGCGGCGAAAAGTTGAGGGGGGCTTGGGACGGGCGGCCGCTTTATTTCACCGCTTTATTTTCGCCTCGCTATTTCGGAACTATCGCGCTCAATTTGGAAAATTGTGCATACCTGTGGAAAAATACTGGCTGCGCCCCTGGATACTGAGTTTTTACACGATCTGATTACAAGAACGGATTAGCATTTAGACCCGATTAAGTAATATTTAGTCTTCAATACTGGGAACAATAAGTACATCTTGGAAACTATTCGACTTTTTAGACTAAAAATATAAGTGGGAATATATATTACTAGCGGTTTTTTCTACACAGCAAATTTAATTAATATTTCTCCAGCGATGTAATGTAATGCCATATTGTTAAGTTTTCTAATGAGCGCCAAACAACGCTGCAGCCTGAATCAACAGAACCAAGGTAAAGTTGATCTGCAGCCAAGAAGCAGCGTTTTGATGAGCAGCTGGTTTTTTACCCGGAGTTACGCAGGGATCCACCAAGGCATTTTTACTGAACCTGGGGATGCGGAAAACAAATTTCTTTGTTCCGTCATCAGACTCGAACTTTGGAAATCCCGCCGGCATGGCTGTGTAGTCGCTATCATCGGTCATTACCTGAAAAAAGAAAAGAAAAGAAAAGATTTTTAACAAATAAGTGTACTTGGTTTCTTCTAGTGGTTTCTTTTCTTTCAGGATTTCCTTGATGAAATCCAGCTTGCAAAACTATCGACATTAAATGCGGCTATGCAGGCATTACATTTACATAGTTTACTCATTTTTGCGCCCCAAATCCCCTTTCCTAATTCTACTTACCCCTCTGTTAACCAGCATCTCAGAGTCCCCTCCCATGTCATATATGATGGGGCAGTCATCATCATCGTCATCGTTGTCGTCATCTTTATCATTTTCGTCATCTTTGTCATCATCTTTGTCTTTGCACACAGCTGGTTTATTGGCTTTTTTGCGGTCGTCATCATCCACCTCAGCCGGGGATCCCTTGCTCTTGACGTTAAGAGTGAGATCAAGATACTGTCCTGCCTTACCCTTGCTGCAGGCCACCGATGAGTCTTCACAGAAATCCCAGTCGCTAATCTGTGTTAAGGTCGCATAATAAAAGAGTTAAAAACTTCTGTTAATGAACAAATTCGGTTGTTAAATGTGCTTCTTAACATGTGTTTAATTTCGTTGTCAGTAGTATTATTGACTTATTATTTCGACCATATTCATACATTCCCAGGGTGATCTGTTTTAGCTTAAGCTGGTTTTATTAGAGCCCTGTGAAAAAGTAATGACATGACCTTTGGCTCAACACAAAGAATTGACATAGGCATTTTGCCTTTCAAGAATTGATTTCATTTTGTAAGTTTGAATTGTAGTCAATTCGCTAAATATCGTGGAAGAGAGGATTACAAACTGGTAACCAAATTCATATAAGTGCTCTTTACTGATTTGATTACTTCTGGTTTTCAGTCAACACTAAAGCCTCCATAATTTCTTTTTTTAAGGATTAGAGTTGAAATTGCAAAATTCATTACTGCTGTATTGAATAAACTAATTTTATTATAAAGAAGCCATATTTGACATAACGATAAGCAAGACAGGAAATTCTGACAAGAAGACCCCTCCGCCCCCTCCCCCGATACCGAAAGTAAATAAACTTGCTGTATTCATGGGCTCTTCAACAACTCACTACAATGAAAATGCTGTCTGTCAATTACAATAAATAATTGTGTCAATTTCAAATTGCTAGAACGTGATTGGCTCTTAACAATTGGCTCTTAATTGGCTGCTTGAGGTCCAAACTGTCCGATTTGAGTTGTCCAATTACAAACACCTGTAATCGGACAGGCCAAATCGGACAGTTACGTTATTTGGGTATGTTGAGCAGTAGCTGCCATGTCATGTCAGTTGTCAATCTTCGCACTTTGGAAAATAGTAACAAATTCCGTTGGTTATTTTTTATAATAATTTTACAGTTTAGAAAGTTGACCTCTAAAGTTTCTCGCATTTTGTTATTGACATAATTAAATGGTAATCGAACTTCGTGTCGTACAATTCAGGGGTAATCGTGCTCGTAATTTCAAATCAGCCTCGCGCTACGCGCTCGGCCAATTTGAAATCACTTGCCCGATTACTCCCTAAATTGTACTCCACTCAGTCCTAATACCATTACTAATGGTAATAAAAAAAATTGCACTCATAATAGTTATTATTGATAAAATTACAATGCAAATGATACCAATCGTACCTTGATGTTAAACTTGACCGTCCCAGGCTGCACGGCAAATGACTCATTACCAAATCTGATAGTTCCAGCCTCAAGAAACAGGTAGACCATGATGTTAAGATTAGCCTTCGTATCTTCAAGTACAGCTGACAAGTTCACGTTGACGACAGAAATTCCTTGGAAATTGGAGTTCTTTTGAACTGAAGAGAACTGAAAATTCACATCGCTGAACGAATCCACCGAGTGCTTGTCGTCGACTTCATTCCCGTCAGAATCTTTTTCTTTTAGCTCATCCAGTTCAAAGGACAGCAAATCATCGTTGTCGTCTCTAAAATCATCATCATCATCATCATTGCCATCCTTATCGTCTCTGTCATCAGCATCCGGGCGGTCTTTGTCATTAGCATCTGGGCGGTCTTTGTCTTTCTTGCCTTTACTGTCCTTCTTGTCTGAATCATGGTCCATATCACGATCTATTCCGTCTTTGTGGTCGTCCTTATCATCTTTATCGTCGCGAACAATCATGATTTTACCAGACCGACCCTGTATTCTGGCCGAGACGTCTTTCCCATGAATTGTCTTCGTGTTGCTGTCATCTCTCGTATTTGCTTCATCGGCAAGGCACACGAGAAACAGTGCTGTGAAGGGAAAGAACATAATCCATTTTAGGCATTTCGATGGCTAAGTGTTTCAGAGACGGTTTACTTTTGTTTAGTTCGGATAATAAACAGTACATCATTGAAAATGACAATCAGGGCCAAATAGTGTCACTGGGAAAATACTAAAATGAATAGCAATTTTAAAAATAAGGTGCGATACTGATGTTGTATGATGTAAATGGTTAGCCTATACAAATTAACGGATTCGAGTTGTAAAGGTAGCCTTAAAGGGACACTGTCGGGTAATTTGGATAAACACAAAGACGTATTTGCAACAGATGACACCTAAAAATATTTCTTTTCTTACGAAGTACTTATACGTACATGCATTGAAAACTATTTGCGGCTGTCAATGGTCACGGATGAGCAGGAGGAAATCGACTGCAACTTGAAAAAGTTAGTGTCCCCAATTAGTTTGTTCAAAGCTAAATACCTCCTACTAACTAGTATTATCACTACTTAGGCTAACTGGTTCAGGTTTTGTAATTGTGTCTTGGAATATCGCCATAAAACAATACTAGTCTCTTTTCTGTCCATGAAATTATTTGAAATCACCTCTTCGTGTTACACGGGTCGTTCGTGTAATAGAAAAAGTACTTACTCACAATTTGAACAAACATCTAACACGAGTTCCCGTGACAGTGGTCCTTTCAGCTCCTACTGAGCTCGTTTAGTTTTTACTATTCTAAGTAGTTTTTTTTTTGCTTATTTAAGTTTATTTTTCTCGTAAAACACGCTGTAAAACTGATGAAGGCCTAAGACCGAAAAGTTTTTTCGAAAGTTATGCAAATCTTCGACTGCGTCTCGGGTTTACATAACTGTCTCGAATTCTCCAAACCCTCCTCGTGTTTATATGCGGCTATGTAAACACGGAAAAAGTCTTCCATTGCTTCTGAAAATCAATCTCTGTATGTTTTATTTTATTATTGTGTTGTATTTCTTGACACTAGATCATTTTAGCTTGCACTGATTTAGCTTTGTTACGACATCTGTCACATGACGTCCACCGCAAGACGTCTATTATATTGGCGAGTAAATATCGCTTTTGTAAAAGTGTAAACAGTTGTCTACAAAAACCCCCACAAACTGCGCAAAAAATAGCCAGTTCCAGCAAATTGATGAGACATATTATGACTTCAGTCTAACACCAGACGAGATTGCAATGTGTCCAAGAACAAGGAGAGAACACTTAATTTTGGCGACATTGTAAGACACAGTGATTTCAGTACTCTCAAAGCCATTTTTAACCCCTTAACTACCAAGGACGTATATATACGTCCTAAACACCGTTAGTGCTTTGAAAACCTACAACTTTCCCAAATCCCTTGCTATGGTTGAAATGAACCATTTTCATTGCCAGATGCTCAGTTATGTAGAGTATTATCACACCTTAAAGTGACCAAAACTCCCAATTTTCATCGAATATGATAGTTTATTTTGTTGCAAAACCAAAAATGTTGTGTTCGAGCGCCGCTTGACAACACCAAAAATAAGCAACTTTGGTTTGAAGTTTCTCGGATAAAAATATCTTTTGAAGCTAAAAAGTCGACGTTGGCAGCAAACTTCGACTCCACCTCTTGAAATCCACTTATGTCCAGGATTGAACGCAAATGCAAATTTTACGATTTTTGCGATTTTTCGTTGACCCTTCGCGAAATTTTGTAACCTCTTTTGTAACCTCTTCAGCCAGCACAGCCGCCTTCCAAATTTTGTGAGATTTGTGAAAAATAGCAACCCGAACTATTTTTCGCTATTTAATATTTTTCGTTACTTCATTTTTTCCTTCTAAACTCTTCAGCGAGCACAGCCGCCTTGCAGATTTTACAAATTTTGCGAAATTTGCGAAAAATCGCAACCTCAACTATTTTTCGCAAATTACTATTTTTCGTTACTTCATTGTCTTCCTTCTCACACCTTAAGCCAGCACTGCCAACTATTATTTCTCGTTTCCAAAAGGTCTACACAAGTACGGGCGGCGAGAACTGAAATAAAATATGCCTCACGAGGGAATATAACACGTCAATGTATTCCCTGTTTTCAAAAGCATGTGAACAAAGAGCGCATTTCAACTAGTAATCTACAAACGTAACAAGGAGAAGCTTTGCAACTGCTGAAAATATTACGCTTTGACTATAAAGTCACGAAACACCCCACAACGACCGTATGATCGTTACCCGTTTTCTAAAGTGTGTGAGCAAAGAGCGCAGGCTCAGATTGCAGAATACCCGTCCACTAAAATATCACTCTACACGACCGTTTTCAGCCCGATTGTCGCTCCAAGTTTCGCCGTGTTTATGTCTCCATCAGTTCCAAAAACGTTTCATCCAAGCACACAAACAGTTGACATCACTTGCCCTTAATTTGAAATTTATGAAAACCCCGATGCCCGCCTAAGCAACTGTCGAAAATCCCAAAAAGTCGAAGAAACGCACATCCCCCAAACCCTCGCATTTACCATTCATCACCAGCCTGATACAGGGTACGTGAAAGTTGAAGTTAACACGCACAACAAACAAGAAACATAGGTGTGTTTGCTTCGTTCTTTAAGCATTGATACCCAAAATCAGACGCATTTATATACTGGATACACAGGTTTGACGTCAATTAAACATTTAGCTAACTTAGTTATTCATTCACTCCTGGACTGCGGACCGCGGTAGCTCTCCAGTTTAATACTTAGGTCACTTATTCATCCACTACGGAATCGCGGACGCGATAGAGCGTTTCAACTGGTAACCTACAAACTTGACAAGGCGCATCTCTTGCAACCGCCTGAGAAATATTACGCTTGGACTACAAAATAAACTGCCCACAAGAGGTTGACAAACCGAAACTTCTGCAACCGTCTGAGAAATATTACGCTTAGATTAGAAAATGAATGCGCCACAAGGAGACGATCGTTGTTTACTTTACTCAACTTTAATTATACAGATCTTAACATACAACACAAACCAAAGATAAATTAACAGTTAAAATAACTATAAAAATACAAGATCTGAATAATTAGGTCAGTTTATTACAGAACACGAAGATTCCTTATAAAAATAAACTGCCTCAATGTAGCTCAAACAGTATACAAAAGCAGACAATATATCATTAGTTAATTAATTAATTATCATTCATTAATTAATTCGTTTCAAGTATTAATTAATTTTACACTTCAACACAGTCCTTGACGACCCAACACAATAACGTCTGTCTTGATGTGAATGTCGGCCGAGACAAAGCTTAGTAACAGGAGATTGAATCTGGACTGGACTCTTTTTGTGAGAGAGGCAGGAATGATTAAATTGAATCTTCAGTTGCATTTTTAAAAAAAGAACATGGGCAAACTATTGATGTCTTGCTGTTTCATGTGCCTGTTTTTCTTCAATTGCTTTTTTCTAGGTTATAAACACAGGATGCACGGACCAGGTCCATAAGTGGGGTCCATTGACCCCTGGTCCATGTTTTGTCCTCACCCAAAGATACTAGTAATGCAGTACCAGGAGACATAACACAGCACAGAAACAACAAGCATAGTTTTGGATACAATATAGTTTTTGTTTGAGGCCCGGCCAGGGGTTTTGGGTATACGGTATCTAGGGCCATTTTAATTCATGGATATACAGTATTTTTATGTTACAATTCGGGTATACAGTATCTAGTTCTTCCTGAATTTTAGGTATTCGGTATACAGCCATGAATGAAATGCTTCAAGATAATTTTAGGTATTAAGTATCACACGTTTTACAATTTTAAGGTATATTGGTATCTTATTGAGAAAAAACTGGGTATATCGGTATCCCACTACCCTCCCCTGGCCGGGCCTGTTGTTTGATATCATCATCTACAAAAATACATTGAAAACAAGTTCATAATACTTATGTTATGAAATTGGAATATTGCAGGGAATGGACTCGGCAATTATTCACCTGTAGAGTTCAGAGGATGAAAGAAAATAAGGGCACAATTCCCTTGAAGGGTTTAATGAGACAAACTGCAAAATACATCAAAATAGATTAGCGTATGCTCATAATGGCACATATTTTTCGAATATCCCCCTTGTGTGTGTTGGCCTTTAAGGAACAACAATAATTACAAGACACTGTTAAGATGCCTTGCAGGACTGGTGGTTCTGCAACCATAATCCACTTCATAACCATGTGATTACACTGAAATATGCCTATCAAAATAAGGGCATAATTCCCTTGAAGGGTTTAAACTGCTACTATGATCAAATTTTTAAGTTTATCATCTAGAATTCCAGGAAAGATTATAAACGCTGTTTTCAGTTTGTAAATATCTGTATTGGTTCCGGAGATATTTAACTTTGAAAAATGAGTAAAATATGCAAATGAGATGACTGATGACGTCATACTTTACATTAACCCAATATAACATCAAGTATACAAATAGAGCTATCTCGGTCAATCTGGTGTAATCTTACTGCAAAGAACAAAGCATTTCTGATACAAATTGGCCGAGACATCTTTTTCATCATATTTGACCAAAATCACTTGGCTAATCTGCATATTTTATAAACTTGAATATCTCTGAAACCAACTCTCACTTAAACTGATCACTTAAAGTCACCACACACAATGGAAATATTCACAGGGAATGGTCTTATGGATTATTCTCCTGTAGAGTTCACAGAATGAAGCAAAGTACTCCAATACATGAACATAGATTTATCAGTGTATGCTCATAATGGCAAAATACATCAAGATAGATCAGCGTATGCTCATAATGCACACATAGTTTACATATTCCCTTTGTGTGCTGGCCTTTAAGGAACAACAATAATATTATTACAATTCACTGTAAGAAGTGGTGGTTCTGCAACCATAATCCAATTCACAGCCAAGTGATACACTGGAATACGCCTATCACAATAACCTTTTTTTCTAATATTAATAACAATACATTTTATAGTGTGAATGATATATGAAATGAATCATATACATTTTATAACAATATGGGTTGTACCATTGACAATATTAAAACTCTCAACAACACCATTACAGTAATGCCTGAATTCACATAGCCGAAAGTGACTACCAGACAATTGCTAGATTCTCCTTCCCAATTACCTTGAATTTCGAACCGGTGGTTACCAATTACAGTGATATTTTACTATTAATCTATGCCAATCTGTGTAAGAACTATGCCAAACATAAGCAAGCTTAACTTTTAGTACAAAACATTAAACCTGTAATATTCAGGGACCGCGCCACTTTTTAACAGTAAAAGCAAGTAACATTAAAAAAATCGAAGTTACTTTTCTATTTAACGTTTCATCAAAAACTGATTATTCTTGTTTTAAAACACCACTTTCTTGTTGCTGAAAGTATATAAGTCCACCACACCATATCAATTTTAAATGCATTTCCAGCCATTTCAGAGGATTTTAATTTAAAAATTCTCCAGGGAGCATGCCACCGGACCCCCTGCTTGACTCACGCTAAAAAATCTCTCCTCAAATTTCTCCCACACGGCCCCACAAGCTTGCAGCTTTAAATCTTAACCATGTATAAATAAATTTTCTTTACCTTTTACCTTTACCAAAGAAACTGCACACTATTTACTACACACAAATTTAATGCTGTAGAACCTTGTGCCATTACAACATACAATACCAAAGCCTTATTTCTGGCAAAAGGGAAGAACAGCTCCAACTGACCGAATGTCGACTAACTGAAAGCAACCTGTGGGCAACAGTCAGCTGACAACACTATTATTTTCTTTTCTCCTATATTGCAGCTCCCCACATAGGTCTCTTTCCCAAACTATATCCCCTGAACCAGTCCCATGTCTTCTAATAAATTAAATGATTCAATTGGAATTTTTTTTTAAATTTGCCCAAATTTAAATATTTACGAAAACTTTCAAAAAGAATATTAATCCATAAACTTTGTCTTATGTCAAGCGGAGGAAGAAATTATTATAAATATCTATAAGCTTTCTAATATACAATAACATGAAACATGTATCCATGTTTGGGAAATCCAGTAGTGATGGCCTTGAAGCACAATAAATCATATTAAATGTATCATAACTGCATCAACTGAACGTTTTAGCGGTAAGTGCACAACAAAAGTATTGTCCACTGTCTCAAAAGAGCCTTCAAGGGAATAACACGTGGGAGTAGTATAGTAGGGACCGTTTAGGCCGTTTTTTTGCGGTGGTTTCTCATTAATTTGCGGTGGAATACATTAAAGTCGATGACGTCACGAAGAAGCCCCGTTTTGGTCTAGGTAAAACTGTCTAGGTATCTAGTTAAATCATTAATATTCAAACTGGGATAGGCATTCTAAGACTTGCCCAAACTTGCCCACTATTCGTGAACACGGACTCGTTTATTTCAAACTGAATTATGTTGTCGAAATAAAAGCGGATAGTTTGTGAAAGCGCTATCTTTCTAGCAATTCTTTTGTTAGGAAAAACTTATCTCCGAGACTTTAAGTTTATTCGGAACGTTTATCGATCATTACTGTTAAAATGGCTTGCTTAACCGTTAACGATTTCGAAGTTGCTTTGAATGCTTGTGTATCTCTCTCTCTCTTGCTTTCCGCTCCATTAGTCACTAGCTAATTACGTACATACATACATACATACATACTTTATTCGTCCCAAAAGGGCTTTTCAGAATAAAGGTACAATTACAATTAAAAAGTCTAACACAAGCAGAAACTATGTACAAGTGATATAAAAACAAGTCAAAATAACAATAAATTAAGCTAGTTTAAAGTGTGCAATTAAGACTTTAATTTTAAAAGTAAATCTTTCTTTAGACAGCGTTTGAAGTGCCCTACATTTGCATACCAACTCTACCGTAAAGAAGCCCAAGGGACAACCTTCTACCATTCAACAACGACAATAGACGGCCTAAGGTCTTTTGACAGATCAATATAAACACTTGAGTAATGTATGACAGGTTTATTGGGGGACAAAATATACTGTATTAGCGAATACAGAAAGACTAAAATACAGAATGAATAAAAAATCAATCATTGAAGTTTCTCTCTACTGCAAAAGCGCTTAAACTTTCCCCCGCCATATATTTTCTAGTTAAGTTATGTCAAGTTATGTAAAAGTTTTGCCTCCTCCTCCTCCTCCTCCTCGTTTCTATTGTTTTCCCTCCTAACAGGGAAAAAGATAAGTTTTTCCTAGCAAACGAATTGCAAGAAAGATAGCGCTTTCACAAACTATCCGCTTTTATTTTGAAAACGTAATAGAGTTTGGAATAAACCAGTCCGTGTTCACGAATAGTGGGCAAGTTTGGGCAAGTCTATTGTTGCTATTGTACTAGAGTGACGCTCATTAGTATGCCTATCCCAGTTTGAATATTAATGATTTAACTAGATACCTAAACAGTTTTCCGTCGACCAAAACGGGGCTTATTCATGACGTCATCGACGTTAATGTATTCCACCGCAAATTAATGAGAAACCACCGCAAAAAAACGGCCTAAACGGTCCCTACTATACTACTCCTGCATTTACACTGTAGGTGATATTTTCAAAAGCGCCAAACATTATGTCTATAATTCAGGTAGAAAGCGAGGGGCGCCCGCCCTCAGAGTTTTATATTGCTGAACTTATTGACTACATTTTCTCTTATTTCGAGCGATTTTCGATCGTTGGTTTAGAAGAAAGAAGTTACTTTGTGTGGACGGTTCTCGCGCATTTAATTACAGACCGAACATCGATCATTTTCCTCGATGATTTATGCCACAAGGTCTTTGATGTTTTGCCATAAAAACCAGCGTAATTAACAGAAAAAGACTTGAATTTTCTTATAATCTACGAATTAACAAAGAAATCGTTACGGATACCACAAAAATAGCCGTTTTCTTACCCGTAAAATTATGGTTGGAGGTGTCAGTAGCCCATTTTACAGTTGTGTATTCAGTGACCTGGCCTCTGAGTGGAAGCGAGACTGGAAGTGACCTTGTTTTGATACAAACCTCACTGTCTTTCTCATGCGAATGTGGACTAATTAGCTTGAGAATAACATGATTTAAACGAGAAAAGCAGCGAGGTCTGTATCAAAACAAGGTCACCGCCAGCCTCATTTCCATTCATAGGCCAGGTCACTGAGCATGTAACTGTAAAATGGACTATTTGCCGCCATCTTGAAAATGTGCGAAAATAATGCTACGCGATCGTAGTACAACCACCACCTGGGTCGACACTAAATTTTATGTGAGTTTATGGTGGAAGAATCTGTTGAAATCGCGCCCAAAGTTTGATCATCCGGTCTTTGCTCTCCACTTTTTATACTCTTTGGTTTCTGTTGTAAATATAAGTTCGATTTTTGGGAGGTTGAAATTGTTTTTAGCAGCGGAAATCGGCATTTTAGTCGATAGCTAGTCACTATAATAATACAATACAATACAATACACTTTATTTTATCTCGAATTTAATCTAGATCTGGAAGTCGTGTGCGGCTCTCGAAAAGAATTTATCAGACGTAGACATTTTTCAAGGAACACAGACTCGGATTTTGCGACACCGGCATCTGCTTTCGCTGGAGATTTGAGCATTGCAGAAGTTAGATGTTTTTCCATCTCTGCTTTTGCGGCTACATCCAGAGTACGTTTCAGTGTATTAAATAAATATCCTTGAATGCATTTATTCATGGACACGCTATTCTTCAGTTGGAATTTTTTCTGGAAGGAACCGAACCGGTACAATTATTATTCACACGAAGAATGATCCTCGCAGTTGTGAGCGCAATTTATGCAATTGCGAAAAGAAGCCTGAAAAAATTCAGGACTTCAACGGGGTTTGAACCCGTGACCTCGCGATTACCGGTCCAATGCTCTAACCAACTGAGCTATGAGGCCGTTGGGAGCAGGTCAATTGTGGGTTCATATGTTCCCGTGAAAGAAATGAGTGTGAATGATATATGAAATAAATCATATATGAACTGCGGAAATGAAATCACATGAAGAATGATCCTCGCAGTTATGAACGCAATTTACGCAATTGCGAAAAGAAGCCGAACGCAATTATACTAGTTATTATCTTAAGCCTGGTTTTCACTAGCGACACAAGCACAAGCGCAAGCATAAGCGCAAACATAAAGAGCTTATGCCAAGTGAAAACGAACACTACGCAAGCGAACGCAAGCATAAGTGCAAGCACAAGGAAAAACAAAAATTTTGATCCTTGCGCTTGTGCTTGCGCTTATGCTTGCGTTAAGCCCGTTTTCACAGAAAAAAACTGAACTACGGATATTAGTTTTCCAGCATTGTCATTGGCTAGCCGGACACAGGCTCTGAGCTTATATACCTGCACTAGCTTATATGGTCAATGAACGCTTCAAGAAACAGAGAAAGCTCAATAAAATTTTCCCTCGAAACAGCAGCCTTTAAAACATTAGTCGTCTCGAAGCGGAATTAAGGAGTAGAAATTTTCGAAACTGGAACCGAAATACAAATGGAATCAACTCTTCATTGCTGAGCGTTTTAGAACGACAAGAAACAGTGCTGGGGTCGTGTTAAAAAAATTTCGGGGCTGTTGATGTTTAGCTAATAGCAAAACGCACTTTTATCTACGGAAATGCCGAAAGAGTTTTTGAGCTTAACTAAACAAAATTAAAAATATGTATTCAACAACAAGGTGTCGACGTCACCAATCTGTAACTATGCTCTCGGACCAGTCCATTCAAGACAAACTGAACAAATAAGAACTTCAGCTAAAATTTGCAGCAATCATGCGTTATTGAAAATCTTTCCAGCGATCAGTGACACTTTTTAAAAATTTAACACACATTGAAAATGTTCTTACCTGCACTCAGTGCAACGTATCAATCACCAGCTTAAAACTTTCGGGTTACAGATATGATGTTTTGTAAAAAATGAGAAGAATCGCCGTTCTTGTTGTTTTTGCTATTCTGTTCGGCCGCGGTTCCACTTTTTTTTCCTCGCATCGAGGCAAATGTCTACAAGCCATTTCTTGAAGCATAACCTGGACATTTGTCTTGCTTATCCCTCATATATCTTGTTTCCGATCAGGTTTGGTGAGACAATGTTCCAGTCCATCAAGATAAATTGAAATTGTGTCTTAATTTTGATGAAATTTGCCCATGGTGTGCCATGCTGTTGTTTTGATGGATTACATATTTGCTTCCTTCGGATCGTACATCTACGTGAAAGCCGTTCCACCCTTTTTGAGAAATGATTCAATATTCTTTACCCTGAAACTACTGACCATTTACAACTATTCAGATCAAATAAACTCTGCACTTTTTCCAAAAAGGACCCTAAACTGAGGCTTCAAGTCCTTCAACCTTGTTCTCGGACAATGTCATTGAATTCATTCAACTTAGCAACGCACCGAAAGGTTTTTCGCGCCCGTTTTGTTTAGTCATGTGATGTTTCCTTTTAATTGTTTTCTCTTTCTCTGGGTTCCTTTCTTTCACTTTTTTTTGTTCAGATTCTCAATTATGCGTCGTAGAGTTTTTAATAACACAATTATTCTTCTCGCGCTTGCTGGATATGAAATGATTATAATCAACTCGGCGCTACGCGCCTCGTTGGTTATTTATCACTTCATATCCAGCGCGCCCTCGTAGAATAATTGTTAAATACATATATATAAAAAAGGTCAGAGGACGGACAACTTTTGGAGGCTAAAATATAAAAATGTATTTAAAAAAGCGCTTCGGTCTTAGACCTTCATCAGTTTTACAGCGTATGGTTTACAAAGCTCTTACAACGCAGTTTATATATGTGTAGGTGTAGGTCTTAAGTAACATTAAATAGTAGAGACGATTTACAAGTTCTGATGAAAAGAATGAATTAATTATAAAGAGTGGTAATATTCCGAAATGAATGACACTTACGTAACATTACATATTTAGCAGGGGGATTTTACAGTTACAAAGGGTAATAATGATCCGAAAGGCGGAGGGGGAGATAATGAGTAAAAGACTTATGTAGGACCAATAACAAACAAAATCCCCAATAAGGGCCAATGAATAACCGCGACGAATTGGAAGCACAACAAGGGCATCAAATGAGGCCATTAAACAAAGAAATCGTAATAATGGCCTCACGAAGCCCTTGAGTAACTTCCAGGTTCAAAGAAAAAAAAATTGAATGAAAAAAGAATCTCAAATGAATGACTCAGGTGGCTGGCTGACTGTAATTTATTCGATTATTGCAGTGGAATTCTTGCTTTTTGTTGAGACCAAAAGGTGCTAATGTGAAAAGTTGCGCACTCCAGTATGCTTCTTTCGTAATCAATAATTTGTCCAAATTCCCTGAAGAATTAGTATCAATTACTTGGTCGATGCAGTGAAATGAAAAATCACTTAGAATATGCGGTCTCTTATTGATATGAACTGCGGCTTCACAGGTTTTTTTGTTCGTTGCCATGGCTGATTTAAGGTTCCGAAACCTGATTTTGAATTCCGTTGCGGTGGAACCAATGTACTGTAGGCGGCATTTGTTGCTCGTGAAATTATCATTCCAACGCGGGGGGCTTGGGTCTACCATGCTCGGGTAAGGACGTGTTTTTCGGTTCTCCCGTAATATCAAAGTTTTATAAGATATTTTATGGCCAAGAGTGGTATAATTACTAAACGCAATCAATGTCGTTTTTTTAATAATTTGAGTAGCCTCCTAGAAAATCGTTACAACAATGTCGAACAAAATATTGCTTTGGGGGGGGGGGGGGGCGATTTTAATGTTGCTCTCAGCACAGACCTTGACTGTTCTGGGGGCAATCAAAATAGGAGTTTAAATTTTGATTTGGTACATATCTGGTGGGCACGAAATCCTGATTATAAAACGCTTCACTTGGAGGCAAAAAACTCCGTTCATACAACGACGATTAGACTATTGGCTGATTAGCGACTCGCATCAAGAAGAAGTTGAAAAAAGTGGGTATAATTCCATCGGTTAATTCTGATCACTCGGCGATTTTTCTCCATTTCAATGGTATTGAGAAGCAAAAGTTTGTTCCGTCTTACTGGAAATTCAATGCCAGTTTACTGGAAGTCTCAGAATTTTTATTGATGATTTTAACCAGAAGCTTAAGGTACCAGAGTGGTGCGAGAAGTTTTCAGACGTTAGTGATTAAAAGAGTGCTTTGGAACTTGATCAAATATATAGAATAAGGCAAGTCACAATTAAATATAGTAAGGAAAAAGCGCGTGCGAGGCGTGATAAGCTTGCAGATGTTGAAAGATTACTGAAGCAGTATGAAGAAAATTTGCAGTATTGACCCGTCTTGTGAAAACTGGAAATCGCAAAAATGAATATAACTCACTTTATGAGCATTTATCAATGGGTGCGATTATTCGATCCAGAGCTAGGTGTTATGAATATGGGGAAAAAAGTAATAAATATTTCTTAAGTCTTGAGACCAGTAGGAAATTTAAGAGCTCGGTTCGGAAAGTTTTCTAACCTCGGAGCAGCGAAAAATTATGGTTGAGGTGGAAAATTACTACACTAATTTGTACAAATTAGAACATCTTAACCCTTCGGCGACTGATTTGCTGCATTCTTTTCTAGGAAATCCGGGAATACCAAAACTCTCAGATGAAGAGGCAACACTGTGTGAAGGAAAATTAACTGCTTCGGAGTGTTTTAAGAGCTTACAATCTTTTCAGAAAAATAAATCACCGCGAAACGATGGCCTTGCGGTCGAATTTTATATTGCTTTTTGGGATGTAGTAGGTGACCTTCTTGTGGATAGCCTTAACTGTTCTTAAGATTATGGTGAATTGTCGAACTCGCAAAAACAAGCTACTATAACTCTTCTGGAAAAGAAAGATAAGGACAAGAGGAAAATTACCAATTGGAGGCCAATATCGCTGATCAATGTTGATGCCAAAATAGCATCTAAAATTACAAGCTATCTTGCCCAGTATTATTCATTACAAGAAAGAACTGTATTTGATGCAATACGCACAATTGATGATGTATTGGAGTACACTGAAAGATATAAAATCGACTGTACTATGATGGCGTCGCCATTGATTTCCAGAAAGCCTTTGACTCGGTGAACTGGAATTTTTTATACGAGACACTTTCCGCCTTTGGCTTTAGTTACTCGTTTATTCAGTGGGTTCGTACTTTTTACCATAATATTTCAAGTTGTGTGATTAATAACGGATTTGCTCCTTGTCATTTCTCGAATCAAAGAGGCGTTAGGCACAGTGATCAACTTTCGCCATACCTTTTTATGATAGTTTTAGAAGTACTATCCATAAGAATACGTGGGGATGCAAGTATTCGAGGTGTCAATGTAGATGGCAACGAAATCAAATTGGAAATATTCGCAGATGATTTAACAGGATTTGTGAGAAATGAGCAATCATTAAATAGATTTGTTGATACAACGGAAAAATTTGGTGAATGTTCAGGCCTCCGCCATTAATTATGATAAAACAGAAATACTCTTTCTTGGGAATCAAACTCCAGCACCTGTAAATGATGGAACGGAAATAAGAAAGGCTAAAGTTAAGTGGTGGAAATTCTGGATGTACGATGCTGCCCTTATGCAAAAGCTTAATTTTGATGAAATCACGCACTCCATCGAAGGAAATCTTAAGTTGTGGAGGTGGAGAAATCTTACTGTTATCGGCAGAATCCAAATTGTTAAAACTTTTGTAATTCCAACAATTATGTACCGTGCTGGCTTAATTAGTTTAGACAAAGAGGTAATCAAAGAAGCCAATAGCATTATATGTGGCTTTATATGGAAAGGCAGAGACAAGGTAAAACGGTCCTCCCTTATCAGTGACGTTGAACATGGTGGTCTCATAGCCCCTCATTTAGAATCGATTATTAAAAAGCAAAGAATAATGTGCTGTAAAAAATTTGCTAATGATCAATTTTGTGCTTGGAAAACGTTTTATTGCACTATCTCAAGCCGATTGGAGGCAAATTAATTCTTTGCTGTAATTTTTAATTGAAAAAAATTCCAATTACTCTTCCTAAGTGCTACAAAGAATGTTTCGAATGTTTCGCAGAGTGCTCGGGTTTACTTAAGATCGCTTAATATTCGCACTCCAAAAAGTAAAGCTATTTCTAAAGGCATCTATGCGGATCTTAAATCGAAAGTCTCAACAAAACCAACAGCCCAACAAAGATACACAGTCACAAGATACACAAAGTCACGAGAATTTCAATTTAAAATACTCCATAGAATTTTAACAAATATCCTTCTAAAGAAAATGGGTAAGGTGGATTCCTCAGAATGCTCTTTTTGTGGAACTGTGGACGAATCCCTTGAACATCTCTTTGTATCTTGTCCCATCATCACAACGCTTTGGAGTGATTCAATTTGCTGGTGTAGAGGTATAAATATCCAAATTGATTGATTTTGCGCTTTAGACATATTATTTGGTCCCTGGAAAATTTTTTGTTATTGAATTGCATAACAATACATTTGTTATTTTAGAAATAATGTTTTTAAACCGTCCTTCACTGTTCTTTTATCAAAAATCGATTCAGCTAATGATATTGAAAGTAGAATTGAAAGTTTAAATAATAAGTTAAGTATACACTCTTTCAAATGGGGCAAGTATATAGGCCTTATCACGGTTTCAGACGCCATCTTGGCGGGTAGGCAAAGAGAACACAAATTACAGTGTTTGTATGCAGTTCCATTGTGAAAAAGAATGTGCGAAGCGCCTGTTTCTCAGCAAAAAATATATTGCTAATTAATGGTACTAGGCAAAGGGTTCCACTGGCAAAATTTGAGGGATTTAGCCATACCAGAAAAAATTCTCTAGCTTTTTAAATTTTTCCATACATTCGTCTGTAATGTTTTGCCGCGGGCTGAAAAATTCCCCAGAAAAAATAACAGACGAATGTATGGAAATTTCAAAAACCCAGAGAACGTTTTCTGGCACGGCTAAATCCCTTACATTTTGTCAGTGAAACCCTTTGCCTAGTACTATTAACTAGCAACATATTTTTTGCTAAGAAAGAGGCACTTCACGCAATTTTTTTGACAACGGAATTGCATACAAACACTGTGAATTGTGTTCCATTTGCCTACTCGCCAAGATGGCGTCTGAAACCGTGATAAGGCCTATTAAGAGATAGTACAGGTTGAAGTCCGACTATCTTTTTGCGCAAGAAATTTATAATTTATTTCTTTTAATTGGTTATAGCATCTTGTTTACGTTAGTTGTCAAGTCATGTTTGTTTTTGTTGCTATTTTGTTTTGTTTTGCTTTTTTTTAAAATGGAAAAATCAATAAAATAAAAAAAAATAAAATAATAATAATAATAATAATAATAATAATAATAATAATAATAATAATAATAATAATTCCAACGCGTGGTGATAAAATTTCACGTATAAATTTCCCGTGGGAGTTACTAGATCGCTTGCGAATGGTTTGTAAACAGTGGGCTTGAACGGACCTTTGTAATGGCTCGCACACGCGCAATACCGTGATACTCTCCTTTTTAAATTGCGTTAACTCGTTTGATGTTGACGGTTGATATCTGATTAATTATTTAAATGATCTAAAATTGGCTAGAAAGACAAAAGAAGCATACCAGGAAGGGGTATGACATCACAGGATACTGGCATATATACCACAGGCAATAGAAGCTCACGATACCCTAATAAGGAAACACTTTGCACTAACTCCAGGCTGCTTCGGTTTTTAATGAGAGAGCGTATTATCACGACAAAAATTCAATAAGACAAAGAATATCATGGTTTTCAGTCTTCGATTGTGTCCCAAGAAATAACAGTAGATTGAAAAAAAAGCTATACTCGAGAATCTTGAACTTTCTAAATAACAAAAGACTGATATAGAAGATGGTGCAATGGAAGTGATAGTCAGTTTAGACGGTTTAGATCCTTGTTAAATGGGTCTTCCAATACTGACCGTGCGGGAGTTACAAATGGGATCCAATAATGTCGTTAACGATAGAGGTTTCAGAGGCTTAACAGCTGCTTGTATTCTTGGTGGAAAAGGTTTTTTCCTGATTGACCTGTCATAATGCTGAACAACTTTGAAGCTCACGAGAATTACATTAATTGAGATATTTCTAATTGATGATTTACTTCGTTGCTTCGCTGCTATGAGTGGCTAACATGAAGCGTTAAATTGAAATTAAAACTGCACAGTTTGTTACAGTATAAAGGATCTAAAAGTAAACATTAATAGTGGTCTTCCACGTTTGCAAACCAACGTAAAAAGAATTGTAAGCAGGCTCACGAAACACAAAGTTTACTCTTGAAAGTACTTTTAGAACGAAAATGCAGTGATTGTAATTTCACTCTGAAGCCGGTAAGCTTTTCTCCCAGTTTTTCTGCATGTTGTTCTTCGCGCCAATGTCGTCGCCGTTTTGCGTATGAATTAGTTAGTTTTCAGTAGTCTTTCATTCGTTTCTATGTGCACAAGGCTTAAAGGCTTAAGACTAAGCTGAAAGACAAATGTTAAACCTGACTGTGGCAGCCATGCGCTAATGGTTGGTTTTCGTATTTAAGAAAACCGTTCTACGGAAATTAAGGTAAAGGAAAATATTTAACATATAACTTAGAGTCCCCGCGTTTTCGATTAATCTTCTTTTGGAAGAGGAGAATATATTCTCGACGCATAGAAGCTCGAATCTTTTAACACTCCTTACATCTCGGCGTTTGAATAACAAGCCAACTTCAATCATGTGAACAGTAACTTACCTAAACAGACGAAACCCAAAGCAATGCAGAAATGTTGAGAGATCGCCATAACTCCTTGGCTGTTACAAGTGAAACGAGGAAAGCGAAGATAGCGCAGCTTATATAAATAAGATTGGGCAAAAATAATTGATTACACTCTTTTACCCATGTCATTAGCATGTGATATTAGTTGATAGCCCTTTTAGGACTTTCCTATTGTTGTATCGCGTGAGCTATATTTATGGACAGCTCAGCGAGACTGCATGGAGGGGTAAAAATTCTTATGAATTTGTTTTCACTGGAGCTGTAACGATCAGACCTGGTAATATGGAGGGAATTTCGGGTTTGCGTATGGATAAAGCGGTTTGAATCTCTCAGCTAATTGATAAAAACTAACCCCAAAGGACCAACAATTTACATTTGGTAGGGCTTATAGTAAGATTTAGAAAGTTTTTACAGTCTGGTATTTCTGGTTTATATGAGCTGTACCGGAGAAGCTTATATTTGGCGCGAGGAGGGGAGTTAATTGTTGCCCGGCCCTGGGCCAAAACGTCGTGGCAAACCTTGAGGTCCATAAACTATTTTAAAAAATTCAAATTGACATTTTATACCGCATATGAGGACAAAACAGAATAATTTATATCTGTTCGGGTTTTACGTACCCATCTATACGTGAGCGAAGGTGGTCGTGAAGTATATACGTCGCTCGATAGATGACGAGTATCGGCAAATGAGAGCGCGTTCCTCACACTGACTTCAAGAATCCTAGGAAAACGAAGACGAGCTGAACCACGAAAAAAAAAAAAAAGAATGGGAACTCAAGTTGCTGTTTGCATGCAATATTTCTTTAATCTCTTGTCAACAATAAATAATTGAAAGTCGCCGTGCCTAAAAGTAATAAGCCATCACACTGGTGTAAGTGGTTTCTACTACTACAAGCTCGCCCAAAAGTGTCCTACCAACACATTACCGAGCACGCTTGCTACAGACTGGACTAAATTAAAACATTGACTGGCTACGGAGCGTCTGGCTGGAATCATAACATGAACTCTTTAGTAGGCCTTTGCAATTCCAATGAGACAAACCAGGCAATAACGACATCATTGCTGCTACTGCTACAGCTACTGCTGCTGCTACCACCACCGCCACCACCACCACTACTACTACCACTATTTCTACTAAAACTACTGCTGCTACTGCTTGTGCACTACCGATAATGCTGACTTTTTACACGGTCTGATAACAAGAGCGTATACGCATTTAGACCCGGTTAAGTAATACGTACTCTTCAATTGGGAAGAATTAGTACATCTTGGAAACACGTTCTATTTCCATTCGACATTTTAGACTAAAGCGTATAATAGAAGTGGGAATATATATTGCTATTTTTTTTTCTACACGGCATATTTAATTAATATTTCTCCAACGATGTAATATAATACTATGTTAATAAGTTTCTAATGAGCGGTAAACATCGCTGCAGCCTGAATCAACAGAATCAAGGTAAAGTTGATCTGCAGCCAAGAGGCAGCGTTTTGTTGGGCAGCTTGTCTTTTACCCGGCGTCACACTGGGATCCACCAAGGCATTTTTACTGAACTTGGAGATGCGGAAAACAAGTTTCTTTGTTCCGTCATCAGACTCGAACTTTGGAAATCCCGTTGGCGTGGCTGTGTAGTCATCATCATCTGTCATCACCTGAAAAAGAAACAAATTTTAGCAAATTAGTGTGCTTGGTTTATTTTAGTGGTTTCTTTTCTTCAAGGGTTTCCTTGGTGATATTCAGTTTGCAAAATTAACGAGGTAAAATGTGGCTATACAGGCGTTGCCTTAACATACTCATTTTTCCGCCCAACTATAGGCCCCTTTCCTAAGATCTCGGGATTTCACACATGGACGTCTTTAACAACGCGGTTGCAAAGAAAAACAGTCCGCAATGGAGAAATTCATGACCACTGAATATGATTGTGTTGCTGGTTTTTAGACTGTCGTACCAAAGGTTGATGTTACCATTATACTACCTGGCCAAGCTGTTCAGAGTTCGCTCACTGAGATACAAAAGTACATCTGGAGATAAAAAAGGAAAAGTCTACCAACTCGGAAATAACTGTAACTATAAACTTTGTTAATGTCTTCTTGAATTATATTGGCTAACATTTTGGTACTCTCAGAACCTTGAAACCACGCTTCGAAGGACTTAAGCGGTCTAGCCGAAATTCTTGCATTGTCAAAGGGTAATGTATGAGAGACTTGATTTGCCTACGGGAGCTTGCTTAGATATCCATAATTCCAATAACTGCTCAGTCATTCAGCAGATTAGAAAGAGGCAATTTATGATAAAAACTGGATGCCAATTTTACGCGCAACTTTACGCGTGCTGCTCTAGGCCTGTACGAAAGCGCCGTCATGAAATAACAATTGACACGAATCCTGCGAACACAAAACGATAAGCTTGCACGTTCATATTCAAAATACCCCTCTGTTAAGCAGCATCTCAGAGTCCCCTCCCATGTCATATATGATGGCGCAGTCATCATCATCGTCATCGTTGTCGTCATCTTTATCATTTCGGTTATCTTTGTCATCCTCTTTGTCTTTGCACAGAGCTGGTTTATTGGCTTTTTTGCGGTCGTCATCATCCACCTCAGCCGGGGATCCCTTGCTCTTAATGTTAAGAACGAGATCAAGATATTGTCCCGCCTTACCCTTGCTGCAGGCCACCGATGAGTCTTCACAGAAATCCCAGTCGCTAATCTGTGTCAAGGTCGCAAAATTAAAGAGTTAAAAACTTCTGTTAATGAACAACTGCAGTTGTTAAATGTGCTTCTTAACATGTGTTTCTTCTTCATTTCTAGTTGTCAGTAGTATTGACTTATTATTTCGACCATATTCATACATGCCCAGGGTGATCTGTTTTAGCATAAGCTGGTTTTATTGGAGAGCTGTGAAAACTAATGACATGACCTCTGGCTCAACACAAAGAATTAAAATAGGCATTTTGACTTTCAAGGATTGATTTCATTTTGTAACTTTGAAGTGTAGTCAAATATAAATATCGTGGAAGAGAGGATTACAAACTGGTAACCAAATTCATAAGTGCTCTCTAATTTGATTACTTCTGGTTTTCAGTCAACACTAAGGCCTCCATAATTTCTATTTTTAAGGATCAGAATTGAAATTGCAAAATTCATTACTGCTGTATTGAATAAACTTATTTTATTAATAAAGAAGCCATGTTTGACATAACAATAAGCAAGACAGAAAATTCTGACAAAAAGACCCCTCCGCCCCCTCCTGCGATATCGAAAGTAAATAAGCTTGCTGTCTTCATGGGGTCTTCAAGACCTCACTACAATGAAAATGCTGTCAGTCAATTACAATAGATAATTGTAATGAAAAATAGCACTCATAATAGTTATTACTGATAAAATTACAATGCAAATGATACCATGCGTACCTTGGTGTTAAATTTGACCGTTCCAGGCTGCACGGCAAATGACTCATTACTAAATCTGATAGTTCCAGCCTCAAGAAACAGGTAGACCATGATGCCAAGATTAGCCTTCGTATCTTCGAGTATAGCTGACAAGTTCACGTTGACGACAGAAATTCCTTGAAATCTGGAGTTCTTTTGAACTGAAGAGAACTGAAAATTCACATTGCTGAACGAATCCACCGAGTGCTTGTCGTCGACTTCATTCCCGTCAGAATCTTTTTCTTCTAGCTCATCCAGTTCAACGGACATCAAATCATCGTTGTCGTCTCTAAAATCATCATCATCGTCATCATCATTGCCATCCTTATTGTCTTTGTCATCAGCGTCTGGGCGGTCTTTGTCATTAGCATCTGGGCGGTCTTTGTCTTTCTTGCCTTTACTGTCCTTCTTGTCTGAATCACGGTCCATATCACGATCTCTTCCGTCTTTGTTGTCGTCCTTATCATCTTTATCGTCGCGAACAATCATGATTTTACCAGACTGGCCCTGTATTCCGGCCGAGACGTCTTTTCCATGAATTGTCTTCGTGTTGCTGTCATCTCTCTTATTTGGTTCATCGGCAAGACACACGAGAAACAGTGCTGCGAAGGGAAAGAACATAATCCCTCTTAGGCATTTCGATTGCTAAGTGTTTCAGATACGGTTTACTTTTGTCTAGTTCGGATAATGAACAGTACATCATTTGAAAATGACTATCAGGGCCAAGTAGTGTCACTGGCAAAAAACTAAAATGAATAGCAATTAAAATAAGGAGCGATACAGATGTTGAAATAGATTTACTTTTAATTTAGTAACAAAGGGTTGGCCTATAGGGCGTATGCACGTTACGTCATCACCGCCATGTTGGTGTACCCTGAACAAAAGATTTCTCGTTAGCTTATTTTGTTATTGTCCACCAACATGGCCGCCAACCCATTGTCATTCAAATCTCTAGAGACTGGTTGCAAATCCTCTATACAAATGAACGGAATCGAGTTGTAATGGTAGCCTTAAAGTGACACTGTACCCAAAGATGTATTTTCAACACATGACACCTAATAATATTTGTTGTCTTACGAAGTACTTATACGTGCATTGAAAACTATTTGCGGCTGTCAATGGCCACGGATGACCCGGAGGAAATCAACTTAAAAAATTTAGGCAAACTGTTTCAGGTTTGTAATTGTGTATTAAAATAATTAATACTAGTCTCTCTTCTGTCCAAGAAATAATTTGAAATCACCTCTTCGTGTTACACTGGTCGTTCGTGTAATAGAAAAAGTACTTACTCAAAATTTAAACAAACATTTAACACGAGTTCCCGTGACAGTGGCCCTTTAAGATTTGTACCGTTGTACATAGTCATGAAGTTTTGGAAGAGATATATAGATACACGCATGATCAGTTCAATGGTAAGGATTGCAAGACTGCTTTGGGAAATCGTATCTTTTTTTTTTTATCAATGGTGCAAATAATGACAAATGTTACCCGTTCGTGTGTTGGACCTTGACGATATAAACGCCTTTGACTAATATATATATTTAGCCAAGGCTAAAAGCGGAGCTCCAAAAGCATTCTTTTCCTACTGGCATTGACATATAGTCTGCTTGTCATATCACCCATCTTACCTCACTCAAGCTACAGACCTAATACTGTAAAAAATAGTATGGAAAGGTGATCTGAGCCAGTGGCATAGTGGATTTGTACCCCCCGCAGATTTGCACCCTCCAGTCCAGATCTGCTGGTGGATTAGATTTGGACCTCCTAGTCCAGAACTTCTAGCAGATATGAACCCCCTTTTACGGATTTTGGCCCCCACCCCTCCTAAAACAAGCGTTCTATTGAGTAAGGTAATAAAAACACCTTTGCAAATTGAGTTTGGAGATGTTAAAAAGCAAAATTAAAATATTGAGGTAGGTTTCGTTTTTAATTTTAAATAATCTTTAATACTTTATGTAAAAGAGAACCTGCAACGCTAGTTTGCATCTATAAATTTTTAAAACAAAACATTTCTTAACATCTTAGAGCAATACCCAAGGACAGGTCTGTTTCCCCGTTCAACTGTAGGCTACTTAGTTATGGTTTAGAGCCACTAGAAATTGGTGGAGAAGCCTGGTGAATGCTATTTTGAATCAGTATCCGACATCAGATATATAGGGATTCAGATCATCACTTCATAATGAATGCAATTTCAGTTATCCAAAGCCTCCCATGAGACAGTTGGAAATCAGAAATTATGTATCCTCTGGATATATGTATGCCTCAAAAAAATTATGAAAGAAAGATACATGGAAATCAATAAAAATATTTAGATGATATGCATTAAGACCAATATATTTCTTTTGATCAGTTACTTCTTGACCTTGCTATCGCAAAAAACTGCTTGCTGACATTAAGCTCATCAATCAATGCACCTACAGTGTTTTCAAAAAGAAATCCAGCTGCTCTTCTGGCCAGCCAAGTGCAAGACTAAGCAACTTGATAATAAAATATTGGGCATTTGGTTGATATCAGTATCAAGGTAATTAACAATGTAGTATGAGGATTTAAGGTAATGATTTACCAAAGCAAAAGCTGGAAATCCGTGTTAGCCATCTTAACTTGATTTTCTATTTTGCAAGAAAGGTAAGGACTAGTCCCACATTTCTCCATGTACATTTGAAATTGCACAACATACTTCAATAAACATCAAAAATCCCATTAAACATTAGTGCTAAATGTCATCCAAACATACCACAAGATTGGTGTGACCAGCTATGAATAAAATTAATTGAAAGACTGCATGCAGGAGAACGAAGTCCAAAGGATGTGTACATTGATGAGAAAGAGCTTACTTTAAGTTTAATTTTAAGTTTTAAGTTTAATAATATTTTGTCATGAGAATACATCTAAGTTGATACAAAAAAAAAAGTGCATGACTGGAGAATAATTGGGAGAAAGTAAATTCCCATACAAAGAATATTATCTAATACAGTAATAGCCCATGTATAAGAACCTGGGTTTTAAGAACCTGTTAGGCTAAAATTTTCATTTTAAGCCCCCTCCACATAAGAACCTATTAAGGCTTTTATTTTAAGTTAGGTTCCTATCAGTGGGGTTGCTGTAAAAGTGTAAAGGTAGAAACTGCTCAATGAGTTTCTTTGTTATGTTTTGTTAAGGACATATACTGTACCTGCAGTGAACTGCCTATAGGCATTTCTATATGGTACAAATAAATGATTTATACTGTATTATGAGATGATATTTACCATATATACATAGTATATTCAGATAAAATTCATATGAAAATATAAGAACCTATTTTAAGAACCTTGGTAGCCTAAATTTGCTTTAAGTACCATTTATATAAGAACCTATTTAGGCTAAATTGGAAAATTCAGGTTCTTATATGTGGGCTATTACTGTATTACACATTCTAAAAACTAAGAGGTGAAATTTAAACGTAGCCCAAAGCTAACCTAATCAAATTAAATCAAATACTTGTCTCTTATAAGTCACCACTGCTTTCAGATTGACACTAAAAATAAAGAAGTAAAATTGAAATACAATCCAAAGCTAACCTAATTAAATTACATACTTGTCACTCACAAGCTACATCTGATTTAAAATTGACACAAATAATGTAATAGATAGGACTTAAAACTGCTTAAAGAAGGTGCATGCATGATGTTCGATGGAACACCATTCCAGTCTGGTATGTAGCGATTATAAAAAGAAAAGCTGGAGGCCATATATATATATTTAGCCAGGCCAAGCCTAGAATCGGAGCTGCACACTCTCACCGAGCAACTTCGCATGGCTTTATTTCGGCCAGTTTAATTTGTGTCCAAAACAATTGAGCAGCAGCAGGGAAAACGAAGAGTTTTCGATAGCAAACGTTTGCAAACAAATACAGACATTCGTGAGTCCTAACTACTTATAGATGAAAGCGTAACGGAATTCAAAGCGGATAAAAAAACACCGCAAGCGAACAAAGTACGATGCGAGTGTTTTGCTGGAAGAAGGAGAAGGTGGAGAAATTAAACAAGACTAGCTTGTAATAAAAATAGCTTGTACTGATTAATCTAGAAAAATCGGTATTTATTTTGACATAAATGCCCGTAGAAAAGACAATAAAGGGTAAACTGATCGTTAAGAGAAGTCAACAGGAATTGACCGCGGTTCAGAAACAACAGAACAACAAACATAAGTATTACAAGAAAACAAAGCACAATACGAATAATATTTCTTCGAAGATTCTTGGAGAAGGTGGAGAAATTAGACAAGTAACAAAAATTGCTTAACAATTTTGACATAAATGTCCGTAGAAAAGACAAAAAAGAGGTCCACACCTGATCGTTTAGAGCAGTCAACAGGAATCACTGAGGCAGCAATCACTCGGAACGCGACAGAGCTGAATAATAGCGCCATTTCCCACAAAATCTTTCCTTGGCTGACACAAAACGCTAAAGAGCTTTGATAGTTTTACTGGTACTTCCCATGTCTTCCGAAGAACCTTCTTCAATTAATGATTCTCAGTGGCAAAGCGTCATCCAGTTAACGAATTAATTCGAAGAAAGTGCTTGCCAAACCACACCAGCATTTCTCTCGCAGGCCCGTCCACTATAAAATTTATGAAAGCCAGCCCAGCCAGTCAACCCATTTCGGTGTTTTTAACATCCAAACGCTGATTCTTACCGGTTCAAACGAAACTTAATATTGTTGTTTACAGGCCGCTTTCGACGAAGATCTCTAAAACGTTTTTCAAATGACGAGTGAAGCGCGCTGGTCTTTGACATTTTTGACAGCATTTTGACAATTTTATGTCAGATTTTGAGACGCATTTGATCGGCTTTTTTTTCTGTTTTGTAATGTTTTATTTACTCAAGCTTGAGTTTCCGCCTTTAATCCTTAATTTTACGAGGACTCATTGTGATTACGTGTTATTAAGATAAGGGCAAAAGTTTCTCAACGGTGTTGAGGTACTAAGATCGAAAAACAGTCAGCCAAGCCGAGTAAAAACACTCGTTCGCTTGCAAAGAAAACAACGTAACAAAAAAACCCAAACAATTCAAGTACTTCTTTGCGTCCAAAACGAGTACAGATGATTGTTATTTATATCCATTCCAGAGAAAAAAATACAAGTTTTATTCCTGAACAAAAGTAACAACGATTAAACCAAATTTTAAGCTTCTATTTATTTAATTTACCTCACTGTCCTGCGCTGTGTTGTAGAGGTTTCTACCACTTGAAAATTCGTAAGCCTCAATAAAGTAAAAACAAGCATCCGCAAAAATAGCAAACGATTTGTCCAAGGAAAGAGCTTTTTCCACAGAGTTTGAGCTACTCGTTCCTCTCATTAACACAGGTAAACTGTTAAGTGACCTTTCTTAGTGAGATGCAAAGATGCCGCGGTAAAGTGAAAGCCCTTGAAGCGTTGAATTATACTGTTTTCAACCGCACAATCGATCCAAGTTTGAAGCTTTTCTTGAGAAAATCGCTCTTCCTTTTCACTTGAAAATTCACCTTCCGGAGTATCTTTTGACAAGTTCTTGATTCTTATGCTTTTTACGCGAATTTAAAGACAAACTTCGATCGAAGAACATGAAGTTGTTTTGCTCAAAATGAAGAAACCAAGTGAATGTGAAATTACGAGCCGCAGAAGGCGCGCGAAAAATTAAGCCTCGGTTTGGGTGTCCACACCTGGCTTGAGACTGCGATCAAATCGAAAGCAAGTACCTGGTCAGCGGTCAACTTCAAAAAATACAGCTGACCTCGATGAGGTCTTAACTTGAGCCCGCGATATGGTCATGTGACACTGGTCAGCGGATACCTTGTTTTGACAGGTGTCAATTGGCTATAAGATGGATGTCCAGTATCAAAGACGTACGCTGTAAAGTAGCTGGTCAGCTGCTGGGCCAGGTGGAGAATGGCCGCCATGTTGGATTATTATGATTATTATTAGGATATTATTAATTATTGGGCAACTCCACCGTCGTCGTGCGTACGCGCCCACGAGCAATACCGCTAGTCATTTTGACCATGAGAAAAGCAGTTGACGGGTTTCTATAGGTATGGTGCTTCGCTTGGCGGCCCTTCGGGCCGCCGGAGCTCCGCTAATATGGTTTCTAAAATGCGAAAATATATTTGAGGGTCATAAATATTTTTAAGGGTTTCAGCATTTCTGAAAATCAATCTCTATTGTTGTGTTGTATTTCTTGACACTAGATCATTTTAGCTTGCACTGATTTAGCTTTGTTAGGTCATCAGTCACATGACGTTAACCGGAAGACGTCTATTATACTGGCGAGCAAATATCGCTTTTAGAAAAGTGTAAACAATTCTCTACAAAAATCCCACAAACTGGGCAAAAAAATTCAACAAATTGATGACTGAGACATATTATGATTTCAGTCTAACACCGGACGGGATTGCAATGTACCAGAGCAGGGAAAGAACACTAAATTTCTGTGGCTTTGTAAGACACTGATTTTAGTATTCTCAAAGCCATTTTAAATTGCGTTAACTCGTTTGATGTTGACAGTAGATATCTGATTATTTAACCGGATCGTCAAAGAGATTGAGGAGGAGAGAATACCGCGCAAAAGGTCCTCACTATATTTGACACATAGATGGCTATGATAAACTAAAACCGCTTGGGTTTTGTATACATGGATCATAGGTATAGATGGTTATAGCAGATGCATTCTTGGTTGGAGTTGGTTGCAAGCACAATAATCCAAAAACAACTGCAAATTATTTTACTGACTGTATTCGCCAAAATAGGTGGAGTTCCGAGGATTGCGCAAGCCGATAGTATACAACGATTTCTGCGGTCAGGAAGTGAAGATGCATTCTTTAAGAAAAAAGGTTTCCTGTACGGAAGGTCGGAAAGCAATCAGAGAATAGAAGCTTGGTGGTCATTTTTGAAGAGAAGTAACGCTAGTGTTCTGCGACCATGACCCAGTTCACATTGATTGCTTGAGATTTTGTTTTATGCCCCTAATACAACAGGAGCTTCACACAGTAGCAAAACATTGGAACCTACACAACATTAGCCATAAGACCTTCCCAAAATGCAGAATCTCCTTCTGGTCGACCAGATATACTCTATTTCGTCTCAGCATGGACAGATACGAGGGATTACATGAAGATGTATGCTGTGACAGAACAAGGCCAAGGCATTCCTCAGACGAGTGCAGAGAATAAGTCGACATAATAATGCAAGAGCAACATTTACAAATTCCTACAATGCTTGAGAAGCACGTGACCTTTTTGTGGATTATGTCTACCATATTGAAAATACTTGATTAAGTAGACTCTCTAAAAGCTTAAGCATAACCGGGGAAAATAGCCAATAATCGAGGTCCAGATCAGTATCTCAGAAGGAAAGTGATTCAGCAGTTTTTCAATGATTAATTAATTGATTTGAGGGAAGACGCTATGCATCATGGACTGAACGCTTAACCCTGTTTATTATGATAAATCGGTAACTTTGTATTATAGGAAAAGGCATACACCGCAGAATTCAAACCTACATATACTACAATCCATGGGACATTTCCGGCAGAATAGGAACAAATAGTTCTCTCATTCCTTGTTATCGTGAACTGAGTCTTGTCACTGACAAAATGATATTGTGTGCATTGCTGTATATTTTTTAATCCTGCGTTTACAAAATACAACTGGATTCAGTAAAAAGTAGAACAAACTTAAAACCAAACTTATGTTACCATTTTCACCCCGAAATGTTGTTTTTAAGGTTAAGGCTACGAAAACTTGCAGTCATTTGACCAAGACTGAGTTGTGAGAGGCATGGTCTATTCCTTATTTGATGCCACAAACGGCTTTGCAAAGCAAAAATTCTCTTGAAAACAGAAATGGAAAGCCGTTTGGGACGCTAAATCAGGAATAGACCCATGAGATTCAGAAGCTCGCACGTGGATCAAATGACTGCTAGTTGTCATCGCTTTACAGAACTTGCGCGGCCTTTAAAATGGAAAATTTCATGGTGAAAATGGTACAATATTTGATCTATAGGTGGCGAAATTTATCTCAACAACAACAAATTTTTGAGTTTAGTTGCACTTGAAATATTAAGAGCATTGTTCCCTCCTTCTGAATGTTATAACAAAACGTGCAAGAATAATTACATTAAAATAACACAACGAGTAGTATTAGTCAGTGTGCACAATATATTAAAGAAACAGATGGTGTGGTTGCCTGTTCCAAAGGAAATCTATGTCACAATACTCAGACGACAGGACATTGATCCAATCTTCACGGAACAAAGGAGAGATGGATATGTAGTAGGGAGATCCAACACTGCTCCGCAAGTATTTTCCGCAGGTTATCTACCAAAAAACCTGTAATTAGACAGTAAAGTATGGTCAGAGCGGAAACCGATGCATCGGAAAAGTCGTGCTTGTTCAATCGCATCTAATTTGACTGTTTTTCTCATTCTGTCGCAAGGAAGTGAAATTAGTAGAGAATGAAAATTATTTCCTCAGATCCCCTTTCAATCGAGGAGAAATCGAAACTAACCGCATACCGCGTCAACAGTCGCAGCCATTATCCCCACAAGCGATTATCGAGCAGATTTGTGCAACCGGCCTTTGAAATTTATCGCGCGATAAAGCGCGATAAATTTGCAACCTCTACATTTTTTATCGCGCTATAAAAGTTATCGCGCGATAAATTTTGAATTTATCGCGCGATAAAAAATTTAAGTAGCGAATTTATCGCGCGATAAAATTTTTATCGCGCAAAAAAGGCAAGTAGCGTGTCTTCTATGGGCTACTGTCCCGGGGCTTATTAATTCAAATAATTTTTATGAATTTGATTTCATTGCAGCTGGAATGATCGGACCTGATAATATGTTACGGCATTTCTACAGATCGATCCCGCGAAAAAGCAACGAGAACGGCAATGGCAACGAGAGCACCACAAAAGGCTCTGTACGTGCATACTTGCGGCACGTGAAGCGACTTGTGATTAGTCATCGGGGCTGCTGCGGGAGTCTGATATTAGCGGGAAATTCAATCTAAAAATAAATTGGTCGGTGAAAACGCCGCGACCCGTACTATAGGGCAGTTGTACGATCCTAGTGATGGGCTCCTGATAAGGCTTATAGTAAGATTTTAGAAAGTTTTTACAGTCTGGTATTTGTGGTTTATATGAACTGTACCGGGGGAGCTTATATTTGGCGCGAGTAGGGAGTGTTAATTGTCTGCCCTGCCCTGGACCAAAGCGTCGTGAAAAACCTTGAGGTCCATAAACTATTTCAAAAAATCAAACTGGCATTTTATATCGCATATCAGGATAAAACAGAACCTCATATCTTTTCGGTTTTTACGTACCCATGTAAGAGAAGGTGATCGTGAAGTATATATATATGTCGATGGATGACGAGTATCGGCCAATGAGAGCGTGTTCCTCGCCCATAGTATATTATGCTTAGCTGACCAAAAGCACGAAAAACAGAATGGGAAATCAAGTTGCTGTTTGCATGCAATATTAATTTAATCTCTTGTCAACAATAAATAATTGAAAGTCCCCGAGCCTAAAATGTTAGTATTAACCTACGAAACTGTGGTTTCTACTGCTACAGTCTCAATCAAAAGTGTCGTATAAAAGCTATACATATGCATTACTGATCACGCCAATGCTGCTAAGGCTACTACTACTCCTACTACTACTACTACTACTACTACTACTACTACTACTACTACTACTACTACTACTACTACTACTACTACTACTACTGCTGCTGCTGCTTCTGCTGCTGCTGCTGCTGCTTCTGCTGGTGCTGCTGGTGCTGCTGCTGCTGCTACTACTACTACTACTACTACTACTACTACTGCTGCTGCTGCTGCTGCTGCTGCTGCTGCTGCTACTACTACTACTACTGCTGCTGCTGCTGCTGCTCTTACTACTGCCACCACCACTACTGAAGGTACCCGAACAACTTTTGGTGCAGGATTGAAGCCTGGTCTGAGACTTAGAAGAAAATGGTAAATTGTTTTGGAGGAGCCTTTCCCGCTCAAAGCTATGTGGAATTTCCCAGGATGCAACGGGGTCAGATTCTTGCTGTTTGGATGCTTGGTTGATTTTGCTGATAAAAAGGAAGCTGAGAGAGCTCTTGTTTGCCTTTTTCCCCAAACGTCCTTATTAATTTGGAAACAGAAGAGCTGTTTTGTAATGTTTACTCTGTGAATAAAGGATTCAGTTGAAAAAAAAGATTTTTCCAGATTGCTCGTTTGCGAGGTAAGATTTTCATTTAACTCTTGCACTACTTTT
Source organism: Pachyseris speciosa (assembly GCA_016490735.1). Lineage (NCBI taxonomy): Eukaryota > Metazoa > Cnidaria > Anthozoa > Scleractinia > Pachyseridae > Pachyseris > Pachyseris speciosa. The sequence goes on along the minus strand of JAEMWC010000177.1, from coordinate 335,511 downwards.
AAGCTGATATATTGTTTACATCCCATCTCTATGTTATTACTTTGCTAGAGAAGTGCACTTTCATACTTGTTTGATTTTTTTCCCTTTGCTTCATGTGTAACAAACACTTTTGCACTGATATTGCTGGAAAAGATGGCAAAACCTGACCACAGCAATTTTTTTCTTGATCCTATGCAGGTTTGAAATTTGAAAATGGAATGGAATTTGTACAAGGCAACAATTATTTACTTTCCATGATTTTACTTTTACCAGCTTTTTAGGGATCACATTTGAGGTAGACAAACCTTCTATGCAATGAACCAGAATAAAGCCAATCTGTTTGAGTTGTTCTTTCATAACATTTGAAAGATTGATGGTAGGTATAGGCAGAAAATACCCATTTTTGGCAAAGTGAAACTTTGAAGATTTTTCTCTCTGCAAATAACAAGAGTCAGTCCACAAGTTTAGGTTCATATCATAGATCAATACAAAATTAGTTTGTAAAAAATTGCTTCTTGCCTCACTGACTAAGTATTTTTGCTCATTTGTTGTTACCGAGGAAGCACTATTGAAGACATCTGACAAAAGCTTGTTCTGTTACCATGGCAACAAGAGACTCAAACATCATTGTGTTTCTCATCATTCATGGCAAGGAATTACTTGACGGTGGTTTCTTCTGCATGAGTTTGGGTTTGGAGAAAAAAGTGGTCTAGGCGAAGGCCAAATATATAAATCATGTATTAAAGGCGCCGTTCATCTCGAGAGCATCTAGGTGACGGGTAGTGCTATTAAAAGACAACGCTAAATTTCCGAGAATAACTTGCCCAGGCGTGCGTTTCTCAAAACTCCGGAAAACATTTCGGGCCCGAGAAGTCAATTTCCAAGTCAATTTTGCGTCGATGGGTACTAGGTGGTTTTTGGGCAATCTAGCCCGATGTGGTTCTCAATTTTATAGCGTGCTTTCTTAAAAGATTATTAAATACATTGGAAATCGAACCTAGTGCACGCAAAATAGTTTTTCACGCAAAACCGTTTTCGGAAGTTTTGAGAAACGGACGCCAGTTCCCTAAAAATGCGATTAGCAGGGATAAAACAAATTGATATTGATGTAAATAGCTATCTATAACTCGAAGGAGTCATCGTTATAGATATAGGCAAGACAAGGCGACAAAGAACATTTATTTTTATTCCTTCTCAAGGGCCATAAGACTATGGAATAAACTACCCGCGGAAATAGTTGAGTCAAACTCCTTGGCTGTCTTTAACTCTAAATTACTCCCCTACTTAGCAAAGAATCACTAGAGATTTCTTATTCAGTTTTCTTAATTTTTACTCTATATTACGATTCACTAATTTTTATATATGTATTACGTAGTTTATTCGTTAATTCTTATGCGAGCATTGTATATATTTTATGATCGTTTCGTTTAATAGTTGGTGCGATGTCTAACGGATTTTTACCAACTTAATAAATGTAGATATAGAACCTGCTAATCAACGAATAAAATTTGACCTTTGATTAGATTCTGCTCCACAAAGCACGATTAGCACGATTAGCACTCAGATCCTAGGGATAAACGAGGGATAAACCTCCATCTCGAGAGCTGTAAAGTATAATTAACAGCCGGAGGGTGCTGTGACAGCTTTAATACGTGACAGGCAGTACTATTAAAAGACAACGCTAAAGCCCGCCGCACACGTGAGGAAACAGCTGAGCGAAATGCCTCGCGAGGCAGATGGCTCAGCCGTTTCCTCTCGTGTGCGGCGAAATTTGGTGAGGAATTCCCCTCGCGAGGCCGTGAGATCGATATCAAACAAGTTTGATATTTTCCTCACTGCCTAGGGAGGCGAAAATCTCACGAAAACCTCACCGCATACGAGAGGAAACGGCTGAGTTAACTACCTCGCGAGGAATTTTGCTCAGCTGTTTCCTCACGTGTGCGGCGGGCTTAAATTTCCGAGAATATCAGGTGGTCTTCCAAGAATCGAGAGGCAAGAGGAATAATGTCACGCATGAGTGGCCAAGCCAATAGCAAGTCAGCAGATTGGCGCTCTCAACCAATAGAACCAACAAGGCTTTCTTTGCTTCTTTACTTTCCACTGCTGTTCGAAGTGGACGTAGACGTTTGGCAACTTTCAGCTCTTGATCTTTCCAAAAGAACATGTCAGCGTCATCTCGAAACGAAGAGGAAGATGAAATCATCACAAAAAGTGATGGAGCACTGGACGAGGTGAACAGCCACATCAAAGAAGTCTTTGACATTCTGAAACGCGAGACTTTGAATGTGCGCAAGGAAATGACGACTTTTGATTCCATGGCGAAGAAGCTTAAGCACGTTCATTTCTCCAAAACATTGAAGCTCAATGTTGGTGTCCAGCTGTTTTCTACAAGTCTTGAAACTATGAAGAAAGATCCAACCTATGTACTTCAAGGTCGAACCTAGGAATATTTTTCCAAAATCACGTCTAAACTTATTTTTCAGTACTCCTATAAAAACTTGTCGGCAGTATTTTTATTGCGTTTAAGGATCCCATGTCAATGGTTTCTGTTCCTACTTACGTTTTAGAGGTAAACGAACCGTCGTGAGTTTAAACGCCCAAATCAAGAGCAGCTCGTATTTGCATATACCCCCGACGGTATGAATATCTGATAATGCCACTTTCCAGAGGTAACAATAGTTTAATTTTGACCTCGCTCTTTTTCTCGCTCTCTTTCACCGACAGACGCACACGAACTAAAAATGGCTAAAAACATCAGTTTTTCAGGAACAGAAAATAAACTGCCGACATTTTTTTATACAGGTTCACGCCATGTTCTCTGGAAGATCTGATACAAAGCCTGGTGAAGATAGATCTTACTTCATTGATCGGGATGGAACTCACTTCAGGTATAACCTGAATTACCTGCGTACGGGGCAGCTTGTTGTTCCAGAAGACAAGATCGTTCGCAAAGAGTTGTTGACAGAAGCTGAATTTCATCAAGTTCGCGGCATTATCGATGCGCTTAAATCTCGTCCCTTCGAGGATTCTTCCATCTTGTCCCTGGAACAACGCCAGACCTTGATCAAATGGTTGAAGGGCACGTTAACAAGCGCCAGCCATAACTATGCTCTGGTATATCGTGTTTCTCGCAACGGCTGGGCCGCCGCCAACTTTCATTCTTGCTGCGATCGCAAAGGACCAACTGTGACAGTTGTCAGGACTAGCGGAAATTACATATTATATATAATGCCGAGCGACAGGTTTGGATGCGTCAAATACACAAATACGCATCCAAACCTGTCGCTCGGCATTTTAATCTCCCTAACCATTCCAAACAACACATGTCGATCTCCGGCCTTTCCCTACATCAAGGTACCACGGAAAGCCGTAAAAATCTCGAGCAAAAACTGATCTTTCAAATTGGCACTCTTAATCCCCACGGTATCAACGAGCGCTTTTCATTCAATTAATTTATTCCTGTTTTTCACGTTACCATGTTACCACCAATAGCGTAGCTCCATTTTCTGTATATAAACCATACACAACCCATAATTCCTCGATTCGCTCCGACGAAGGGCTAACTTTCGAAACGTCAGCTAATCGAATCCCTGTACGGTGGTCAATTTACATTATCAACTCCGTTGATAAACCAAATTTTCGTGTTTCACTCCCCCACCGACGCAGCACCACAGTTTCTTTAGAAACTAATCTCCTTTATTCATTTGTCATTTTCCTAGTTCTGGCTATCTCGGTGAAAGTACAAGTAGCTAGGTCTCCCTCCTTAAACTGTTTGAGTTTCAACAGCTCATTGATCAATTCGGTTATATTTCTTGTTTCCAACAGCTGCCTCTGGAATTTCCAAGAGAGATTCCAACTCGTTCATGTTCAGCCTGGTCAACCCGAGTGGTTTGAAAGCCACCAAGATGCCTTTGATCCAAGGGAAAGAAGGGCAAGCAATCTACTGTCACAGCAGCTATGGCGCTGTATTTGGGTGCAACATTGGCAACGGACACTATGACCTTCTAATTGGCAACTCCTCTAATCAGTCCAGTGGCTGCAATTCAAACCTCAACAACTCCTATCGATGCCCAAAGGGTCAGAATTACTCCACATTTTTGGCTGGAAATTATGGTTTTAATGTCAGTGAGATTGAAGTTTTTGTTTTGGAAAATTAGACTTCTGGAAACAACAGCATTCCCAAGCCAATTGTGTTAAGCTGAGCATTTCGTTTTAAATTATTATTTTGTGTTTTAGGCCTAGTAGTGTAAAACTGAAAAGTTTGATCCCTTCAAGGAAATAAAGTTTCTGATTGGTACTATTGTCTTTTACTCCTGTTTGCTGCAGTCTCTGTTACAAATTAAACACACGGTACAGCTGAAATGGAAGAGACCGATAGGGCTTTTCGAGTACAAAACAATTCATACCTTAAACTTAAAACTACCCCAATAATGGTAACCTGGAAAATGATGACAACAGCTCTGACGCCGAGGATATTGATAACACAAATTGTTCCCAATAATTAGAGCATCACTTCCAGCAAGCAATATCTTGAAATAGTCGCCCTACCCCCTCGATTAATCGCCTCCTATCGAATAATCGCCCCTTTTGGTGCGAACAAAATCTCTAATTGTCCCCTTCTCCGAAAATCATATCTTACACCAAAGGCCCATCAAATTACTTTTGGTAGGGCTTATGGTAAGATTTAAGAAAGTTTTTACAGTCTGGTATTTGTGGCTATATGATCTGTACCGGGGGAGCTTATATTTGGCGCGAGGAGGGAAGTTGGGGGGGGGGGGGGGTTAATTGTCTGCCCGGCCCTGGACCAAAACGTCGTGGCAAACCTTGAGGTCCATAAACTATTTCAAAAAAATCAAGGTGACATTTTACATCGCATATCAGGATAAAACTGTAGAATTCATATCGATTTTTACGTACCTATGTAAGAGAAGGTGATCGTAAAGTATAATATTATGTCGATGGATGACGACTGTCGGCCAATGACTGCGAGTTCCTCGCCCACAGTATATTATGCCTCACTGACTTCAAGAAACAGGTAGACCATGATGCCAAGATTAGCCTTCGTATCTTCAAGTATAGCTGACAAGTTCACGTTAACGACAGAAATTCCTTGGAAATTGGAGTTCCTTTGAACTGAAGAGAACTGAAAATTCACATCGCTGAACGAATCCACCGAGTGCTTGTCGTCGACTTCATTCCCGTCAGAATCTTTTTCTTTTAGCTCATCCAGTTCAAGGGACAGCAAACGATCGTTGTCATCTCTAAAATCATCGTCATAATCAGCATCATCATCATCATCGCCATCCTTATCGTCTTTGTCATTAGCATCTGGGCGGTCTTTGTCTTTCTTGCCTTTACTGTCCTTCTTGTCTGAATCACGATTGATATCACGATCTCTTCCGTCTTTGTGGTCGTCCTTATCATCTTTGTCGGAGCGAACAATCATGATTTTACCAGACCGACCCTGTATTCTGGCCGAGACGTCTTTCCCACGAATGGTTGACGACAGAAATTCCTTGGAATCTGGAGTTCTTTTGAACTGAAGAGAACTGAAAATTCACATTGCTGAACGAATCCATCGAGTGCTTGCCGTCGACTTCATTCCCGTCAGAATCTTTTTCTTTTAGCTCATCCACTTCAACGGACACCAAATCATCGTTGTCGTCTCTAAAATCATCATCATCGTCATCATCATTGCCATCCTTATCGTCTTTGTCATCAGCGTCTGGGCAGTCTTTGTCATTAGCATCTGGGCAGTCTTTGTCTTTCTTGCCTTTCCTGTCCTTCTTGTCTGAATCACGGTCCATATCACGATCTCTTCCGTCTTTGTTGTCGTCCTTATCATCTTTATCGTCGCGAACAATCATGATTTTACCAGACTGGCCCTGTATTCCGGCCGAGACGTCTTTCCCATGAATGGTCGTCGTGTTGCTGTCATCTCTCTTATTTGCTTCATCAGCAAGGTACAAGAGAAACAGTGCTGCGAAGGGAAAGAACATAATCGCTTTTAGGCCTTTCGATGGCTAAGTGTTTCAGAGACGGTTTACGTTTGTGTAGTTCGGATAATGAACAGGCAATCAGGGCCAAGTAGTGTCACTGGCAAAATACTAAAATGAATAGCAATTAAAATAAGGAGCGATACTGATGTTGAAATAGATTTACTTTTAATTTAGTAACAAAGGGTTGGCCTATAGGGCGTATGCACGTTACGTCATCACCGCCATGTTGGTGTACCATGAACAAAAGATTTCTCGTTAGCTTTTTTTGTTATTGTCCACCAACATGGCCGCCAACCCATTGTCATTCGAATCTCTAGAGACTAGTTGCATAACCTCCATAAAAATGAACAGATTCGAGTTGTAATGGTAGCCTTAAAGCGGCACTGTCGCGTGATTTGAATAAACCCAAAGATGTATTTTCAACAGATGACACCTAGAAATATTTGTTTTCTTACGAAGTACTTATACGTGCATTGAAAACTATTTGCGGCTGTCAATGGCCACGGATGAGCAGGAGGAAATCGATTGCAACTTGAAAAAGTTAGTAATTGTGTCTTGGAATGTCGCCATAAAACAATACTAGTCTCTTGGCTGTCCAAGAAATAATTTGAAATCTACTCTTCGTGTTACACGGGTCGTTCGTGTAATAGAAAAAGTACTTTCTCACAATTTGAACAAACTTATAACAAGAGTTCCCGTGGCAGTGGCCCTTTCAGCTCCTACTTAGCAGATATATAGATCTTCTATATATATCTTCCACTGATATCAATAGCAAAATAAAATTATTGTTGTTGTTGTTGTCGTTCAGATTTGTACCGTTGTTTTCAATGGTAAAGGAGAAAATCATGGAGTTTAGCGGTGTTATTTCACGACTCACGTTTAGAAAGAAGAGATATATAGATACAAGCATGATCAGTTCAATGTTAAGGATCGCGAGACTTCTTTGGAAAATCTTATCTTTTTTTTTTATCAGTGGTGCAAATAGTGACAAATGGTACCCGTTCGTATGTTGGACATTTATGATATATATGTCTTTGACTAATATGGTTTCTAAAATGCAAAAACATTTAAAGGATTTCAGCATTTCTGAAAACCAATCTCTGTTTTATTTTATTATTGTGTTGTATTTCTTGACACTAGATCATTTTAGCTTGCACTGATTTAGCTTTCTTACGACATCTGTCACGTGACGTCCACCGCAAGACGTCTCAAAAAACCCACAAATTTCGCAAAAAATAGCCAGTTCCAGCAAATTGATGAAACATATTATGATTTCAGTCTAACACCAGACGAGATTGTAATGTGCCCAAGAACAAGGGAGAACACTTAATTTTGACGACATTGTAAGACACACTGATTTCAATATTTTCAAAGCCATTTCACGCTTAAGCGCATGCGCGAGCAGAACGGCCCAAAAATAAATTGTACAGGTCGACACTAGATTTTATGTGAGTTAATGGTGGAAGAATCTGTTGAAATCGCGCCCGAAATTTGATCATCCGGTCTTTGCTCTCCACTCGTTATACTCTTTGGTTTCTGCTGTAAATATAAGTTCGATTTTTGGAAAGTTGAAAGTGTGTTAGGCAGCGGAAATCGGCATTTTAGTCGATAGCTAGTCAAGAGAGACGTCGTGGTCGACCAACGTCACCAACGACGGGACGTTCTATGGAATATCTGAAGGCAAATAAGTTAAACCGGGCAATCTGGAGTCGTTTTAGAAGAAGAAGAAGACCGGTGACTGGTCGTTCTATAGGTTTATTTAGCCCTAGACACCTTTAAATTGTAATCGTTTAGCGTTTCTTTTCCTCTTTTTACAGATTCCTTTGAAAAATGTAATGCTAATTGTAAAAATATATATATGTAAACACCTTCGAAGCCATGAAAGCCGTAGAACAATATACTTATGGAACCATGCAAACACAGGTTGCCACTCAGCTTTCGACACACATAAGCATATTGTTCTACGGCTTTTATGGCCTCGAAGGTATTTACATATATATATTTCTAATTCCCGTCCAGGGAATTTAGAAGCCAGGAAACACACTAAGTCTCGAACGAAAAATGTTCCGAGGAATGGCCGACGTGCGATACTACTCACTTTTTAAAGTGGCCACGTTGCCAGCGTGGCTACTGCGGTGGTGTAGTAGTTATCACGCCCGACTAGTAACTGGGGAACGTCGGTTCGATTCCGACTCGGGGCAAAAAGTTTTTCTTTCCATAGAGTTGTGTGTCGAAAGTTGAGTGGCAAACTGTGTTTGCATGGTTCCATAAGTATATTAATTGTAAAAAGGTGTAAATAATAAAGATTGTTGTTGTTGTTGGAAGTCGTGTGCGGCTCTCGAAAGGAATTTAGCAGACGTAGACATTTTTCAAGGAACACAGACTCGGCATCTGCTTTCGCTGGAGATTTGAACATTGCAGAAGTTAGATGTTTATTCATCTCTGCTTTTGCGACTACATTCAGAGTACTTTACAGTGTATTAAATAAATATCCTTGCATGCATTTATTCATGGACACGATATTCTTGTTGGAGGTTTTTCTGGGAAGGAACCGAAACGGTACAATTATTATTGTAAACATGAATGGAAATTACCGATTTCATTTCGTCTGAGAGCCAGTAGGGAATACGCAGTGGAAAGGTAAGATGTTTTATTCACATGGAACAAATCATAGTTGCGGGGTGTTGGTGTTGGTAAGAGATGATCTAGAATTCTAACTCAATTCTTCGAAAATTGACGACAAGGGCCGTTTTATCTTGATTGAGGTATTGGCGGTATTGACCCGTTTTGTGAAAATAAGGAAAAACTGGAAATCGCAAAAAATGAATATAATTCACCTTATGAGCATTTATCAATGGGTGCGATTATTCGCTCCAGAGCTAGGTGTTATGAATATGGTGAAAAAAGTAATAAATATTTCTTAAGTCTTGAGACCAGCAGGAAATCTAAGAGCTCGGTTCGGAAAGTTTTCTAACCTTGGAGCCGCGAAAAATTATGGCTGAGGTGGAAAATTACTACACTAATCAAAACTATAACAAAATTCTCGACGGTGATTGGCTACCAGCAGCCCGATTTGAGCACCAATAGGACAGTGTATGGGTCATGCTTGTAATATTGGACAGTGTAATAGTACAGTTTACTCGTCATACCTGTGTAAGGCCCGTTTCAAACGTCGTGCTACTGCCGTGTTTAGCAGGCTCGACTGTCGCACGACTCCAGCACGAATTGGTTTCAGACGTCGAGTTTAATTCCATTTAAATAAAAAATTGTTGCCAAATCTCGTACCAAGAATCGTCGGGTGTCGTAATTAAAACACTTACCAGCCGTTGCTCAAAGCATATCCAAAATGTTAATTTATGGTTGAGTTCGACACGGCAGTAGCACGACGTTTGAAACCAAGTCGTGCTACTGCCGTGTAGCACGGCAAGCCTTGCCGTGCTACACGGCAGTAGCACGACTTGGTTTCAAACGTCGTGTTTAAGTCGAATTTAATTCGAGTAATTGAGTTCGACACGGCAGTAGCACGACGTTTGAAACAGGCCTAATTGGACAGCTTGCATCATTTTGCGCGCGCTGTTGTGCATTTTGTTGAATTAACTGTTATGTTTTTCAGAATTCATAACGACGTGTAACCGTTTAACGCTCAACGGATGGTTAGTTCATTTCTCAAGTTTTGTCATAGTTTTGATTAATTGGTAACTGGACTTCGTGTCGTCCAATTCTCTCTGTAATCATACTCGCGATTAACAAATCGGACTCCCGCTTCGTGGTCGTCGGATTTTGTAAATCACTCGTACGATTACAGACCGAATTGGACTCCACTTGGTCCTATTACCATGATTAATTTGTACAAATCAGAACCTTTTAACCCATCGACGAATTTGCTGCATTCTTTTCTAGGAAATCCGGGAATACCAAAACTCTGAGATGAAGAGGTAACACTTTGTGAAGGAAAATTAACTGCTTCGGAGTGTTTTAAGAGTTTTCTTTTCAGAAAAATAAATCACCGGGAAACGAAATACTCTTCCTTGGGAATCAAACTCCAGCGCCTGTGAATGATGGAACGGAAATAAGGAAGGCTAAAGTTTATAGGGCAGTGAAAGTTCTCGGTGCCCTTAAGCAAAAGCTTAATTTTGGTGAAATCACGTACTCCATCAAAGGAAAGCTTAAGTCGTGGAGGTGGAGAAATCTTACTGTTATCGGCAGAATCCAAATTGTTCAATCAATCAATCAATCAACTTTATTTACCCTCGAATTTACAGAGTAGCACTCAAGTGCTTATATCTTCGACCCAACTACATTAATAATTAATTATAATAAAAATTTAATTCTATATAACAAACAAGATAACTAAACTACCTAGACAAACCTTTGTAATTCCAACAGTTATGTACGGTGCTGGCTTAAATAGTTTTGACAAAGAGGTGATCAAAGAAGCCAATAGCATTATATACGATTTTATATGGAAAGGCAAAGACAAGGTAAAACGGTCATCCCTTATCAGTGACGTTGAACGTGGTGGTCTCAGAGCTCCTTATTTAGAATCGATTATTAAACACAAAGAATAATGTGCTGTAAAAAATTTGCTAATGAAGAATTAAGTGCTTGGAAAACGTTTTTATTGCAAGTCGATTGGAGGCAAATTAATTCTTTGCTGTGATTTTGACTTGTAAAAAACTTCAAATTACTCTTCCTAAGAACTACAAAGGATGCTTCGAATGATTCGCAGAGTGCTCGGGAGCTAGACATAGGAATGACAGTCCTTCACACGAAGATATATCTAAAACAGTTACATGGAACAATAGGTCCATTTGTATTCATGGCACTGAAGTCTGTCTACAATAAACATCTGGTTAGCAAAGGAATAATTAATATCAAAAGAAAATCGATTCATTACTACCAGTAATTTGAATAAATCTGATTTTTTCCGCTGGATGTTTGCGGAATTATTACTATAATATATACGATTCCTTGCAAATGGTGAGAGATTCTTACAGCAAAAAGCTATGTAGATAAATCAAACTTTGTCTTCAAGATGAAATTTACTTAAGATCGCTTGATATTCGCACTCCAAAAAGTAAAGCTATTTCTAAAGGCATCTATTCGGATCAGTCTTCAATCGAAAGTCTCAAAAACACCAACAGCTCAACAAAGATACACAGATTTGTTTAGTGAACATTGTCTAGAGTGGAAAGAAATTTACAGTTTGCCTTTCAAGGTGCGCTGGATACAAAGTCACGAGAATTTCAATTTAAAATACTCCATAGAATTTTAACTACCAAATATCCTTCTAAAGAAAATGGGTAAGGTGGATTCCTCAGAATGCTCTTTTTGTGGAACTGTGGACGAATCCCTTGAACATCTCTTTGTATCTTGTCCCATCATCACAACGCTTTGGAGTGATTCAATTTGCTAGTGTAGAGGTATAAATATCCAAATTGATTCATTTTGCGCTTTAGACGTATTATTTGTCCCTGGAAAATTTATGTCATCGAATCATGTTATTATTATTGCAAACCAATACATTTATTATTGTAGAAATAATGTTTTTAATCCGTCCTTCACTGTTCTTTGATCAAAAATCGATCCAGTTTATGATATTGAAAGTAGAATTGAAAGTTTAAATAATACGTTAAGTATACACTCTTTAAAATGGGGCAACTATATTAAGAGATAGTAACAGGTTGAAGTCCGAGTATCGATTTGCGTAAGAAATTTATAATTTAATGCTATTAATTAGTTATAACATCTTGTTTACGTTAGTTGTCAAGTCATGTTTGTTTTTGTTCTGTTGTTTTTGTTGCTATTTTGTTTTGTTTTGTTTTACTTTGCGTGTGTAAAGTATTCAATTATTATGAAAAAATCAATAAAATGCAAAATAATAAGAATAATAATTCCAACGCGTGGTGAAAAAATTTTACGTGTAAATTTCCCGTGGGAGTTACAAGATCGCTTCCGATTGGTTTATGGTGGGCTTGAACGGGCGTTTGTCATGGCTCGCACACGCGCAATACCGTGATACTCTCCTTTTTAAATTGCGTTAACTCGCTTGATGTTGACGGTTGATATCTGATTATTTAAATGATCTAAAATTGGCTAGGAAGACAAAAGAAGCATACCAGGAAGGGGTATGACATCACAGATCACAGGATACTGGCATATCTGCCACAGGCAATAGAACCTCACGATACCCTAATAAGGAAACACTTTGCACTAACTCCAGGCTTTTTTTTTTTTGCTTCGGTTTTTAATGGGAGAGCGTATTATCACGACAAAAAATCAACAAAGACAAAGAATATCGTGGTTTTCAGTCTTCGATTGTGTACTGAAGAAATAACAGTAGATTGAAAAACAAGCTACACTCGAGAAGCTTGAACTTTCTAAATAACAAAAGACTGATATAGAAGATGGTGAAATGGAAGTGATAGTCAGTTTAAATCCTTGTTAATGGGTCTTCCAATACTGACCTCGCGGGAGTTACAAATAGGATCCAATAACGTCATTAACGATAGAGGTTTCTAAGGCTTAACAGCTGCTTGTATTCTTGGTCGAAAAGTTTTTTTTCTGATTGACCTATCATAATGCTGAACAACTCTTAGAAGCTCACGACAATTACATTAATTGAGATATTTCTAATATGATGATTTATTTCGTTGCTTCGCTGCTATGAGTGAACAACAACAACAACAATGCTTTTTTTTTTAACTCTAAACACTTAAAGACATATTTACGTAGCAAGTGACAAAACTACAGTTGCTTAAAAAATAGATATGCTTAAAGTTGAGCCAGGAGGATAAAAGAACCTAGCGGTTTTCGAGTTCTTCTCCTGCCTTTTAAGTGCAAAACAAAATGAGATTAAACGATTGAAAGAGATGAGTAAATAAAGTGCAAACACAAGGAGACAGACCGAACCATATGAACAGTGTATATTCGAAGGAGTTAAATGTTCAAAATGTTAGTTATTTCATGGAATTTTCGAGTTGTTCAGAGAAGAGGTATAGCTTAATTTGTTTGGAAAATTGGTACACATCAAGATTTTTCAAATAAGAAGGAATATTATGCCAAAAGATGGAAGGCATATAGGATATAATTTGTTTCCAAGTGTTTGTTCTGAGTCGTGATTTGTAGAGATTATGATTCACGGCGTATCTAGTATTATAAGTATGTAAACTACTAGCGTACTGGAAGAAGTCGTGGAAAACGTTTGGAAGAAGGTTCTTATGCCACAAGCGAGTAAATCTTAATGCGTCGTCGTCGTGGCTATCCCTCGAGACGAGAATGATGGTCTTCAAATCAATTACTCTGCTTGTGGACTCTAAGATGACTTATGAGACCAATTTTGGCCTTGAATGTTCTTTGGCACTGAGGACAGGTGGTTCCAGATGGCGACGGGAGATCATTTCTAGCTTCTTGTTGTCTCTCCTTTCTCAAACGTCTCTTCTCCTCTAATGCTGCACACCTACTTGTTTCAAAGAACACTGCCCCTTCATGTGTGGTTGCACTACAAAAATCTCTATTCTCTGCACCAGTCTCCCAGGTTCTGATATCAATGTTGCACTTCTTGTTCTTCTTGTTCTTGTTCACTGTGAGCAGTTCTAAAAGGTTTATTAAAGGGACATCGCTAATCTAAAGGCATGGTTTTGCTTGGTCTGCACTTTTTGTATAATATAGGTTTTGTAAGTGCTTCCCCAAGCTAATATAGCATATGAGATATAAGGATATATAAGGCTATAGTAGATTTGTTTTAATTGAGAAAGTGTTAGGTAGTGTCTTAATTTAGAAATTATTCCAAGGTATCGAGACGTTCGTAAACAGACATATGCGATATGGTACTTGATAGAGACTGTTTCGTCAAGCATCACACCCAAGTATTTAATGCGATCTTTTCTTTCCAAAGAATGCTTCGTGCCATTTGAACTTTGCATGTTGATTATAAATTCATGATTTCTTTTCCTAGATGATTTTATAATCATATAGTTTATTTTAGACAAATTTTTTGATAATTTGTTAATATCGCACCAGTCTTTCACTTTTTTAAGCTCGGCATTAATTAAAGTTTGTAGACTTTTTGCGTCGTGAGATGATGCAAATATATTTGTATCATCTGCAAATATCCTAAACGTGAGAGCTTCTGAACTATTAGGTAAATCACTGATGTAAATTAAAAAAAGCACGGGCCCTAACGAGCTTCCCTGTGGTACCGACCTCAAGATTCAGTTTCCATTGAGGAGAGATAATTTCCTAATGAAGTGTATTGTTTTCTATTAGTAAGATAACTCGTAAAAAGTTGAAGTGGTAAACCCCTGATTCCATAAGATTCCAGTTTAGACAGCAATATTTTGTGGTTAACAGTATCGAAAGCTTTGGAGAAGTCTAGAAACACCCCACAAGAATACATGTTGTTATCTACGGCTTTACGTAAATTCTCAGCAATTTCTGTTATCGCTTGAGAAGTGGAATGACCCTTTCTAAATCCAAACTGGAATTCGTATAGAATTTTTTCCTTCTCTAGATAACTAACAAGTTGCTTACAGATAAGCTTTTCAAAAATTAATTAGTTTTCAGTGGCTAACATGAAGCGTTAAATTGCAAATTAAAACTGCACAGTTTGTTACAGTATAAAGGATCCAAAAGTAAACACTAATAGTGGTCTTCACCTTTTGCACACGAACATAAAAAAATTGTGAGTAGGCTCACGAAACACAAAGTTTACTCTCGAAAGAACTTTCAGAACGAAAATGTAGTGATTGCAATTTCACTCTGAAGCCGGTAAGCTTTTCTCCCAGTTTTTGTGCATGTTGTTCTTCGAGCCAATGTCGTCGCCGTTTTGATATCCATTAATTAGTTTTCAGCATCTTTCAATCGTTTCTATGAGCACTAGGCTTAAGGGCTTAAGTACGGAAGCCCAGGGGGGCCACTGACCTGTTTTATTTCTCTTTTTGACTTTTTCATTTTTACTTTTACATTTTCCGTTTTGAGTTTAGTTTCTTCTTATTTAATTTTTGTTTTTTTCCTTTTTAAGGTTTCACTGTTTTCATTGTTCGTTTTGATTTGATTTTTTGATTATTTAATTTGTGTTTTAGTTTTAATTTCTAAGTTTGTCAATTTGTTGTTAAGTTTCCGCTTTTTAGTTTTCAGTTTTACTGTTTGTACTTAAAAGACAAAAACCAAAACAAAACAAAAAAAAAAACAAAAAAAAAAAAATCAAAAAATCAAAAACAAAAACGAAAACGGGTGGACGGGATAGACCATCATGCTTTGCTGTTATTTCACAGCACACGGCGGCTTAGATCACAAACAACTTGATCAAGTACCTTACTTCATCCTCTGTTGGTTTCATGTTTGGAAGTGTTGACAGGCCTAACACGACTCCTGCTGGTTTTGCCATGTTGTATACTTGACCTTTTAGAGTTTGGCTCTTACAAGTATGTCCTTCGCCATATTTCGTATTGTTGTTTAGTCACGTAGCGTGACACATTGTGCACGCTGTCGTTCCGCTTTGCTTGCACGCTGATGTTTAGTCATTGTCACACGTTTCGCGCATAATTAGCTTGCTACCTATATTACCGCTTTGTATTTACCGTTTGCTTTGTATTTGCATCTTGTCTTCGGTTAGTAAACGTGATTTCTACTGCTCGGAGTTTTGGCTTAACTTACTGGCGTGGTGGCAGCGCCGACTCTTCCAAGAACCCATAGAGACAAGGACGTTACAGTGTTCTTCGATATTTGCCGCTTCTCTGAGCAACCAAACCAGAATTCGTGAATCGTAGACTCGATGACTTCACACAGAGCGCCGAAACAGTGGTCGCTTTCTTCGAATGAAACTATCACTTCGATCGATGCCTGGGAAAACAATTTAAAGTACATCCTATCCCTCGATCCGAACTTTGCAGACTTTCTTACTGATGGATCGTCGTGGGGAAAAAAAACAAACGCTACGCCTCTACGTGGTTTCTCCAACGATCCTGAATCTGTTTCAGCGGCGAGAAGAAGGACTGCTGCACAAAAGGTAACACATTTGGAAATGATGCTCGGCCAAATTGCCAATTACGCCCCTATCATTTCCCGGAGCTCAATCGTCAAGAATTCTACATCTATTAGCGGCGTTTGGCAAACGATCCGGCAGCATTATGGCTTGCAGTTAACCGGTTCCCGTTTCTTGGACCTCGCGAATATTTCTCTAAAGCCCGAACAACGTCCTGAGGATTTATTCCAAAGCTTAATGGCCTTCATTGAGGACAACCTGCTCACTACATCCAGCGGAATCACTCATCATGGAGAGATTCCTGACACTGATGAAGAACTATCTCCATCCCTCGAAAATTTTGTTGTTCTTACCTGGTTACGCCTACTCCATCCCAGCCTTCCGCGGCTTGTGAAACAGCGATATGGAACCGAGTTACGTAGTAGGACGTTGGCCTCTGTGAAACCTGAGATCTCTCAAGCTCTCGAGTCGTTACTTGACGAACTCCACACCAGTGATGAATCCAAGGTCTTTCGCTCTGCTACCCCGATAGATCATCGCTCATTTGTTTCCGCTCGTCGCAGGCTACTACCCAAGCCTCGAGCTGTCAAGTCCTGTCCTCTTTGCCAGCAGGCTGGTCGCCCCAATTTTCGGTCTCATTTCCTCAGCAATTGCAAGTTTCTGCCCGAACCTGACCGTCTCTTCGTGTCCAAGGCTCGCCAAGTGGCTGGCATTGAATTAGATGAGACCTGTTATGATTACCAGCACAGCCTTGATCAGCCTGGCCCTTCAGATTTTCAAGAATTCTCAGATATGCCGCATTGTCCCTCCGGAGTTCTACCTACTATGGAACCTCCTGTTACTCGCCGCGTAAACGTCTCACAGTCTCCATTCCTTCACGCTTTTTACAGTCATCACCCTTTACGTCTAACAATCGACACTGGCGCAGAAACTAATATGATGAGAGCCTCCCTAGCTCGGCACATTGGTGCTAAGGTGACTAAAAGCTCCCAGACCGCTTTGCAGGCCGACGGGCGTACCCCGTTAGCTGTTGTTGGTGAGACTCGCCTTCCTCTGATTCGTCATGGTAGACCACTTACTCTGGAAGCGCTCGTTGTCGAGGATCTTGATGTTGACATACTGGCTGGAACGCCCTTCATGACCTCCAACGACATCGCAGTCCGTCCCGCTAAACGTGAGATTATCATCGCTGGGTGTGACGTGGCGTCTTATGGCTGTTCTCAAAGTCCTCAGACCCACTACGCTGTCAGAGCTTGCCACCTCCTTCGCGCCCCGAACACTAACACCACCGTCTGGCCGGGTGAATTCCTTGAAATCGACGCCCCTTCAGAGCTGCTTAAAGATGCTACACTCGCCATCGAGCCGCGCATGGATTCGGTCTCTTCTAGTCACCTCAAACCTACTCACACCTGGCCTCCACCTGACATCGTGCAATCCATTGGCGGTAAGCTGAGACTTCTCAACAATACCGAAGAGCCCTTACTTGTCCGTAAGCACGACCATTTATGCCAAGCCCGTCTAACTGTTCTGGAATCTCCCACAGAGTCCTCCTCAACTCAAGTCGCCGAGCCATCTCCAAAGTTTACTGTTCCTCCCTCTTCCCCTATTGAGTCCGTACATGTAGACCCTGATGGTTTGTTATCCTCCTCTGAGAAAGCCGCGTTCGTCTCGCTCCTGAGGGAGTTCCAATTGGTCTTCGATTCCCGCATCCCTGGTTATAATGGAGCCGCCGGTCCGATTGAAGGAGTTGTGAATATGGGACCTGTCGAGCCTCCCCAGCGCAAAGGGCGTGTCCCTCAGTACTCTCGTGACCAACTCGACCTGCTTCAAACCAAATTTGACGAGCTTGAGTCTCAAGGTGTATTCCGTCGACCAGAAGATTTAGAGGTTGTGGTGGAATATCTGAATCCCTCCTTCCTAGTGAAGAAGAGGAATGGCGGCTTCCGCTTGGTCACAGCCTTTACTGACGTGGGCCGCTATAGTAAACCTCAGCCCTCACTAATGCCAGACGTGGACTCCACCCTTCTCAAGATTGCTTGCTGGAAGTACATCATAGTCTCTGATTTGTCCCAGGCGTTCTACCAAATCCCCCTTGCAAAGAACTCCATGAAGTATTGTGGCGTGGTTACTCCCTTCAAAGGTGTTCGTGTCTACACGCGCTGCGCCATGGGAATCCCTGGTTCTGAGACAGCCCTCGAGGAGCTGATGTGCCGCGTCCTGGGCGATCTCCTTCAGGAGGGATGTGTCGCTAAGATCGCCGACGACTTGTATTGCGGTGGTAATTCTCACCAAGAGCTCCTTACAAACTGGCGAAAGGTCCTCACGGCTCTTGATCGCTGCGACCTTCGCCTCTCACCTGCGAAAACCATAATCTGCCCAGCCTCGACCACCATTCTCGGTTGGATATGGTCCCAAGGCTCGATTCGCGCTTCTCCCCATCGTGTAGCTGCTCTGGCTTCTTGCGAGCCTCCCAAGAACGTCCGCGGCCTCCGTGCCTTTGTTGGGTCGTACAAGATGCTTGGCCGGGTCCTTAGTGGAGCTGCTAAACTCCTCGCTCCTCTCGAGTCACTTACGGCTGGTCGTCAGTCTCAGGATACCATTTCCTGGTCTGATGAGCTCCTGATGTGTTTTCGCGTGTGTCAAGAAGCACTCATGTCCAACAGATCCATCGCTCTCCCCAAGCCCGATGATCAGCTCTGGATCGCGACCGATGGTTCTGTCAAGATGAATGGCCTTGGCGCAACGCTTTATGTACTTCGGGACCAGAAGCTCCGCCTCGCCGGATATTTCAGTGCCAAGTTTAAAAAACATCAAGCTTCCTGGTTACCATGTGAAATAGAGGCATTATCCATTGCAGCAGCTGTCAAGCATTTCGCTCCTTATATAATTCAATCAAAGTTTAAGACTTATGTACTGACTGATAGCAAGCCTTGTGTTCAGGCCTTTGACAAGCTCTGCCGTGGCCAGTTCTCTTCCAGCCCACGAGTGACTTCATTCTTATCATCCGTTAGCCGCTACCAAGCCACGCTCCTTCACCTGGCCGGCTCTGCGAACTTGCCTTCTGACTTTGCCAGTCGTAACGCACCCGCTTGCGACGACCCTCGCTGCCAAGTCTGTTCATTTGTATCCGAGGCTGAAGATCTGGCTGTACGTCCCATATCTGTTCACGACGTGTTATCGGGGAAGACGTCCCTTCCTTTCACCAGCCGTTCCGCCTGGCTCCAATCGCAGCTAGAGTGCCCTGACTTAAGGCGTGTCCACTCTCATCTTAAGCAGGGAACCCGCCCGTCAAAGAAGCTGACAAACATCAAAGACGTCAAGCGTTACCTAAACCTAGTCTCCATTTCCCGTGACGGCCTGCTCGTCGTAAAACGTGATGAACCATTCGCTGCGCCCCGTGAGTGTATAGTCATCCCCCGTTCCGTCGTTGATGGCTTCCTTGCTGCCCTGCACGTTAAGTTGGACCACCCTTCCCGTCACCAAATGAAACTGGTCTCACAGCGTTACTTCTTCGCCTTAGATCTGGACAAAGCCCTGGAACGGTGCTCGCAGTGTTGTCACCTATGCTCTTCTCTGAAGAAAGTTCCCTCCAGTCTTGTTGAACAGTCAACCTCCGATCCTCCTGACGGCTTTGGTATTTCCTTCGCTGCAGACGTTATAAAACGCTACCGTCAGTTGATACTTGTCGTCCGCGAGACCTCCACGTCCTTCACTGCTAGCTGCTTGTTAGATGACGAACGTCGTGATTCCATTCGCTCTGGTCTCCTCCGATTGTGCCTTGAGCTGCGCCCTCTGTCTGGCCCCCTTTCCGTGATAAGGGTAGATCCCGCTCCTGGCTTCGCTTCGCTGTGCGGCGATGAAATCCTTAGGCAGTATCGCTTTGCTGTAGAAGTCGGCCGAATCAAAAACCCAAACAAGAATCCTGTGGCAGAGAAATGCGTAGCTGAACTTGGTGATGAGCTCCTCCGTATTTGCCCTGAGGGTGGTACAATCACTCCTCTCTCCTTAGCTGTGGCGACTGCCAATCTCAACACCCGTATCCGCAACAGAGGATTGTCTGCCCGCGAGATGTGGCTTCAACGCGACCAATTCACCAACGCACAGATCCCTTTTTCTGACCTCCAAGTCGTTCGACAACAGCACTCTTTGCGGCTCGGTAACCATCCCGCTAGTGAGAGATCCAAAGCTCCTGGATGCTGTCCTCGCCCTTCCATGCCCGTTCAGGTCGGCGATTTAGTTTACATTACCTCTGATGGTTCCAAAACGCATGCCCGCAGTCGGTATCTTGTGGTCTCCGTTGATGGCCTGTGGTGCAACGTACGTAAGTTCACTGGTTCACAGCTGCGTTCTACATCCTATCGCGTCAAACTGTCTGAATGTTATCGCGTTCCTGACCTAGTAGAGACGACTTCTAACCTTTCTCGCCGTTACAGCTCCAACTCGTACCTTGAAGATATCGACGAGGAGCCTGGGTACGTTGTCGAGGAACCTGCTCACGTTCCTACGCCTCAGAGCACTCCGAATCCTGCTCCTGCTTTAGTTCCTAGCGAGCTCGCTATTCCTCCAGATCGTCAGTCTGACATTACTCCTGTGCCCGAGTCTTCTCCTCTCCCGGGTGGAAGCGTGTCTGACATCATTGATGCTCCTATCTCGGAGTCTGCTTTCTCATCTGGCCCACGCCGGTCTGGCCGTCCTACCCGTCGTCCGAGTTACCTCAAGGACTATATCACTTAGCTGCCCCTACGAACTCCGTGCTTGACTCCACACTAATACCTGACTATGATGTAGTATTTAATTTACGCAGTGACTTCTAGCTATATATTTGTAACTGCCCTTTCATTACCAATCCACAGCCGAACTTTGCTTTGTGTTTATTGCTCATCTACTTAGGCAAGGGGAAGAAAGAAGAAGTCACGCCATATTTCGTATTGTTGTTTAGTCACGTAGCGTGACACATTGTGCACGCTGTCGTTCCGCTTTGCTTGCACGCTGATGTTTAGTCATTGTCACACGTTTCGCGCATAATTAGCTTGCTACCTATATTACCGCTTTGTATTTACCGTTTGCTTTGTATTTGCATCTTGTCTTCGGTTAGTAAACGTGATTTCTACTGCTCGGAGTTTTGGCTTAACTTACTGGCGCTTTAAGATCTTCCTCTCTTGTGTCTTTCTTTTAGCAAAGGTTGATTCTCAATTAAATGCCATTTGCTCATTAAGATGCTCTTTAGGTTAGGCAAGCGTTGTTGTATTGCGTGATAAAAGACAGTATCTTCTTGCGGATTTCTTGTTTCTGCCGGAGTGCCGACTTCCTGTCCGTAAATTTAACTTTATAATATGCGAGAACCTTGTTGACCAGAAAAAATGGGTAGCCTCGTGCACGCAAACGTGATTTAAAATCTCTTAATATATTCTCCTCAAAACGTTTTTAAAGAATTGGTTCTCAATAGGTTTGAAATGCGTTTAAATGTCAAAGACAAAGGCTTCGTTGAATCTTTTCCACTCGAGTGGTTTCGTTCTGATTTTGTTGATAATTTCTGTCTCTACGGGAGTCTGCGAGCAAGCCGTCTCCAGTTTTTTGTTGCGGCGAGAGTCATGCGAGCGGTGAAGCTGCTCACAGGCTATCTCTACCGCAGACATAATGTTTGTGAAGACAACTGCCATTTTAGCGCCCATTGCTATGGCGGTTCCATGAGTTTAGTAGTTCTCTAAGAGAGTGGGTTGGAATCGGAGTGTCTTTCTTAAACCGTAGAATGTTTCGTATGCCTTGCATACAGTGCCCTGAGTATTCCTTCTTCGAGGCCCTGCCAGGGGTTTCCCGTGTCGCGTGTCTGAATTTTGAAGTCTTTCGTGTCGGTGTTTAAATCGCTAATTCCCGGCCTTGATTTCACTATCGGAATTTTGCCGGTGGTGATGTCTCCCGCCGGGATTTCATTTTATGTGCTGTCGCTACTTTTTGGGCCATGTCGCTTGTCGGAATTTACCCTGGCAGGGCCTCTTCTTCCTGTGGGATATTAGAGTACGGGCTAGTAACATCCACTGGGAATAGATTGTATTCTCCTGTCAGTGTTTTTGCTATAGGCTGAAGGATGTTGTCTATGAATGACGATATTCGCTCTGTAGGGCCATCACAGCCCGAAATTATCGGGCTTCCGAAGGGGTTTTTCTTGTGAATCTTTGAGTGCCAAACATTGTACTGACCTCCAAGGTGAGGTCGCTAATAATATTTTACACCCTTTGAGAGAAGTTAAATTTACCGATGGGAAGTCGGCACAAATGGCATTTAGGCTATGTCTACACTATGCCGGATAGCATTTTATGCCGTTGTGAAAAATACTACGGCCTCGTGTGAACGGCAGTGGCCCAAAACCGCCGCTATCTTTCCACTAGAATCCAATTTTTGCTCCTCGTTGTTGATTTCCGTTTCGGTTCGATTCTTTGTTCACACTGCTCCAGAAAGTGTCACGAAAACCTATCCGATATGTGACGATTCACTTTCAAGACCGCAGCGGCCCAGCATCGCTCCGACGCAAAAATCGTGCCGAAATCATCGTTTTGAATGTGAAAAAAGCCCTATCCGATATGGTTTTCGCGCCGGCACAAGAGCTATCCGGTATAGTGTAGACATAGCCTTAATCGAAAATCAAATCCACCAAATATATAACAGGAGGGGGGGCCATACGCACAAGAGCCAAACTCTACAGGTCAAGTATACAACATGACAAAACCAGCAGGAGTCGTGTTAGGCCTGTCAACACTTCCAAACATGAAACCAACAGAGGATGAAGTAAAGTACTTGATCAAGTTGTTTGTGATCTAAGCCGCCGTGTGTTGTGCAACAACAGCAAAGCATGATGGTCTATCCGTCTACCCATTTTCGTTTTTGTTTTTGATTTTTGGGTTTTGTTTTGTCTTTTAAGTACAAACGTAAAAAGTAAATAGCAAAAATCTAACAAAAAAGAAACAGTAAAAATGAAAACTAAAAAGCGAAAAATTAAAAACAAATTGAAAAACTTAGAAATTAAAACTAAAACACAAAATTAAATAATCAAAAAATCAAATCAAAACGAACGATGAAAGAAACAAACTTGAAAGCAAAACTGAAACCTTAAAAAGGAAAACTAAAACAAAAATTAAATAATAAGAAACTAAACTCAAAACGGAAAATGTAAAAGTAAAAATGAAAAAGTCAAAAAGAAAAACAAAACAGGTCAGTGGCCCCCCTGGGCTTCCAGCTGAAGGAAGAATGCGTAACCTGACTGTGGCAGCCATGCGCTAATGGTTGCTTTTCGTATTAAAGAAAACCGTTCTACAGAAATTAAGGTAAAGGAAAATATTAAATAATTATATAACTTAGAGGCCTCGCGTTTTCCGATTACTCTTCTTTTGGAAGAGGAGAATATATTCTCGACGCATAGAAGCTCGAATCTTTTAACACTCCTTTCATCTCGGCGTTTGAATAACAAGCCAACAGTAACTTACCTAAACAGACGAAAACCAAAGCAATGCAGAAACGTTGAGAGATCGCCATAACACCTTGGCTGTTACAAGTGAAACGAGGAAAGCGAAGATAGCGCAGCTTATACAAATAGATTGGGCAAAAATAATTGATTACACTCTTTTACCCATGTCATTAGCATGTGATATTAGTTGGTAGCCCTTTTAGGACTTTTCTATTGTTGTATCGCGTGAGCTATATTTATGGACAGCTCAGCGAGACTGGAGGGGTAAACTTCATCTATTGTTCGAAAAATAGTACTTATATTCTGGGACTACTTCGAGAAATATACACAAAAAATCCGAATTATTTCTTGCACGAAGCATAAGGCCAGGCTTTAAAGGTTGATAATACACCGGACAAAAAAAACATGTAAAATTCAGGCTACAAGCCCCGGGGCTTATAAATTCAAATGTTTTTTATGAATTTGTTTTCATCGTAGCTGGATCGGAACGATCGCACCTGGTAATATGGAGGGAATTTCGGGTTTGCATAAGGATAAAGCGGTTTGAAGCTCTCAGCTAATTGATAAAAACTAACCCCATAGGCCCATCAAATTGCATTTGGTAGGGCTTATAGTAAGATTTTAGAAAGTTTTTACAGCCGGTCTGGTATTTGTGGTTTATATGAGCTGCACCGGGGGAGCTTATATTTGGCGCGAGGAGGGGGGTTAATTGTTGCCCGGCCCTGGACCAAAACGTCGTGGCAAATCTTGAGGTCCACAAACTATTTTTAAAAAATCAAACTGACATTTTATACCGCATATGAGGATAAAACAGAAGAATTCATATCTGTCCGGGTTTTACGTACCCAAGCGAAGGTGGTCGTGGAGTATATACGCCGGTCGATAGATGACGAGTATCGGCAAATGAGAGCGCCTTCCTCACCCACAGTCCTGTTCTGCATCGCTGACTTCAAGAATCCTAGGAAAACGCAGACGAGCCGAACCACGAAAAAAAAAGAATGAGAAATCAAGTTGCTGTTTGCATGCAATATTTCTTTAATCCCGTGCCTAAAAGTGTTACATAGAGGATTTTTTTAAGATCAAAATCTGTAATTATAATTTAAGAGGGTCGGGGACACTTTTAACGCTACCCAGTTTTAATCGAGAATGGCGCCATAAGTCATTCTCAATTTTGGCAGCAAAACTTTGGAATTCGTTACCTACGTATGTTAGAAACGCCAAAGATATTTCTACTTTTAAATGTCTTTTAAAGAAGCAGGTTTTTAGATAGATTTTAGAATGGTAATTTTAAATTATTCCTTTTATTTTCAATGCTTTCCGTTTCACGCGCATGTTTTAACGAGTTTTTATCACTCCTAGATGTAGCGTGGGTAAATAAAGTATTGTTGTTGTTGTTGTTGTATAAGCCATCACATTGGTGTCTGTGGTTTCTACTGCTACAAGCTCGCCCAAAAGTGTCGTATAAAGGACCTATACTGACGCATTACAGAGCACTCTTGCTATAGACTGGACTAAAATTAAAATGTTGAATGGCTACGGAGCGTCTGGCTGGAATCATAACATGAACTCTTTAGTAGGTCTTTGCAATTCCAAGGAGGCAAAACAGTCAATAACGACATCGTTGCTGCTACTGCTACAGCTACTGCTGCTGCTACCACCACCGCCGCCACTACTACTACCGCCATTTCTACTAAAACTGCTGCTGCTACTGCTTGTGTACTACCGATAATGCTTACTTTTTACACTGTCTGATTACA
Source organism: Pachyseris speciosa (assembly GCA_016490735.1). Lineage (NCBI taxonomy): Eukaryota > Metazoa > Cnidaria > Anthozoa > Scleractinia > Pachyseridae > Pachyseris > Pachyseris speciosa. Next base: position 310,332 of record JAEMWC010000177.1, on the reverse strand, counting down.
AGAGCGGATAAGCATTTAGACCCGGTTGAGTAGTACGTAGTCTTCAATTGGGAAGAATAAGTACATCTTGGAAACACGTTCTATTTCCATTCAACATTTTAGACTAAAGCGTATAATAGAAGTGGGAATATATATTGCTATTTTTTTCTACACGGCATATTTAATTAATATTTCTCCAGCGATGTAATGTAATACTATGTTAATAAGTTTCTAATGAGCGGTAAACATCGCTGCAGCCTGAATCAAGAGAATCAAGGTAAAGTTGATCTGCAGCCAAGAGGCAGCGTTTTGTTGCGCAGCTGGTTTTTTACCCGGCGTCACACTGGGATCCACCAAGGCATTTTTACTGAACTTGGGGATGCGGAAAACAAGTTTCTTTGTTCCGTCATCAGACTCGAACTTTGGAAATCCCGTTGGCATGGCTGTGTAGTCATTATCATCTGTCATCACCTGAAAAAGAAACAAAGTTTAGCAAATTAGTGTGCTTGGTTTATTTTAGTGGTTTCTTTTCTTCAAGGGTTTCCTTGGTGATATTCAGTTTGCAAAATTAACGAGGTAAAATGTGGCTATACAGGCGTTGCCTTAACATACTCATTTTCCCGCCCAACTATAGGCCCCTTTCCTAAGCTCTCGGGATTTCACACATGGACGTCTTTAACAACGCGATTGCAAAGAAAAACAGTCCGCAATGGAGAAATTCATGGCCACTGAATATGATTGTGTTGCTGGTTTTTAGACTGTCGTACCAAAGGTTGATGTTACCATTATACTACCTGGCCAAGCTGTTCAGAGTTCGCGCGTTGAAATACAAAAGTACATCTGGAGATAAGAAAGGAAAAGACTACCAACTCGGAAATAACTATAACTATGAACTTGGTTAATATCTTCTTAAATTATATTGGCTAACATTTTGGTACTCTCAGAACCTTGAAACCACGCTTCGAAGGACTTAAGCGGTCTAGCCGAAATTCTTGCATTGTCAAAGGGTAATGTATGAGGGACTTGATTTGCCTACAGGAGCTTGCTTAGATATCCATAATTCCAATAACTGCTCAGTCATTCAGCAGATTAGAAAGAGGCAATTTATGATAAAAAATGGATGCCAATTTTACGCGCAACTTTATGCGTGCTACTTTAAGCCTGTACGAAAGCGCCGTCATGAAATAACAATTGACACGAATCCTGCGCACACAAAACGATAAGCTTGCACGTTCATATTCAACTTACCCCTCTGTTAAGCAGCATCTCAGAGTCCCCTCCCATGTCATATATGATGGGGCAGTCGTCATCATCGTCATCGTTGTCGTCATCTTTATCATTTCGGTCATCTTTGTCATCATCTTTGTCTTTGCACACAGCTGGTTTATTGGCTTTTTTGCGGTCGTCATCATCCACCTCAGCCGGGGATCCCTTGCTCTTGATGTTAAGAGCAAGATCAAGATATTGTCCTGCCTTACCCTTGCTGCAGCCCACCGATGAGTTTTCACAGAAATCCCAGTCGCTAATCTGTGTTAAGATCGCAAAATTAAAGAGTTAAAAACTTCTGTTAATGAACAAATTCGGTTGTTAAATGTGCTTCTTAACATGTGTTTCCTCTTCATTTCTAGTTGTCAGTAGTATTGACTTATTATTTCGACCACATTCATACATGCCCAGGGTGATCTGTTTTAGCATAAGCTGGTTTTATTGGAGAGCTGTGAAAACTGATGACATGACCTCTGGCTCAACACAAAGAATTGAAATAGGCATTTTGCCTTTCAAGGATTGATTTTATTTTGTAACTTTGAAGTGTAATCAAATATAAATATCGTGGAAGAGAGGATTACAAACTGGTAACCAAATTCATAAGTGCTTTCTAATTTGATTACTTCTGGTTTTCAGTCAACACTAAAGCCTCCATAATTTCTATTTTTAAGGATCAGAATTAAAATTGCAAAATTCATTACTGCTGTATTGAATAAACTAATTTTATTAATAAAAAAGCCATGTTTAACATAACGATAAGCAAGACAGAAAATTCTGACAAAAAGACCCCTCCGCCCCCTCCCCCGATACCGAAAGTAAATAAGCTTGCTGTATTCATGGGGTCTTCAAGGACTCACTACAATGAAAATGCTGTCAGTCAATTACAACAGATAATGGTAATAAAAAATAGCACTCATAATAGTTATTACTGATAAAATTACAATGCAAATGATACCAATCGTACCTTGATGTTAAACTTGACCGTTCCAGGCTGCACGGCAAATGACTCATTACCAAATCTGATAGTTCCAGCCTCAAGAAACAGGTAGACCATGATGCGAAGATTAGCCTTCGTATCTTCAAGTGTAGCTGACAAGTTCACGTTGACGACAGAAATTCCTTGGAATCTGGAGTTCTTTTGAACTGAAGAGAACTGAAAATTCACATTGCTGAACGAATCCACCGAGTGCTTGTCGTCGACTTCATTCCCGACAGAATCTTTTTCTTTTAGCTCATCCAGTTCAAAGGACATCAAATCATCGTTGTCGTCTCTAAAATCATCATCATCATAATCATAATCATCATCATCATCATCATTGTCATCCTTATCGTCTCTGTCATCAGCATCTGGGCGGTCTTTGTCATTTGCGTCTTTATTGCCTTTACTTCCCTTCTTGTCTGAATCACGGTCCATATCACGATCTCTTCCGTCTTTGTCGTCGTCCTTATCATCTTTATCGTCACGAACAATCATGATTTTACCAGACCGACCCTGTATTCTGGCCGAGACGTCTTTCCCATGAATTGTCTTCGTGTTGCTGTCATCTCTCTTATTTGCCTCATCGGCAAGGCACACGAGAAACAGTGCTGCGAATGGAAAGAACATAATCCCCTTTAGACATTTCGATGGCTAAGTGTTTCAGAGACGGTTTACTTTTGTCTAGTTCGGGCAATGAACAGTACATCATTTGAAAATGTACATGTACATCATTTGAAATGTACAAATGTACATCATTTGAAAATGATAATGAGGGCCAAGTAGTGTCACTGGGAAAATACTAAAATGAATAGCAATTAAAATAAGGAGCGATACTGATGCTGAAATAGATTTACTTTTAATTTAGTAACAAAGGGTTGGCTTATAAAAATGAACGGATTGGAGTTGTAAAGGTAGCCTTAAAGGGGCACTGTCACGGAATTTGGATAAACACAAAGATGTATTTTCAACAGATGACACCGAAAAATATTTGTTTTCTTACGAAGTACTTATACGTGCATTGAAAACTATTTGCGGCTGTCAGTAGCCACGGATGACCAGAAGGAAATCGATTGCAACTTGAAAAAGTTAGACGAACTGTTTCAGGTTTTTTAATAGGCCTTATCACGGCTTCAGACGCCATCTTGGCGGGTAGGCAAATGGAACACAATTCACAGTGTTTGTATGCAATTCCGTTGTCAAAAAAAAATGCGTGAAGTGCCTCTTTCTTAGCAAAAAATATGTTGCTAGTTAATAGTACTAGGCAAAGGGTTTCACTGACAAAATGTAAGGGATTTAGCCGTGCCAGAAAACGTTCTCTGGGTTTTAGAAATTTCCATACATTCGTCTGTTATTTTTTCCCGGGAATTTTTCAGCCCGCGGCAAAACATTACAGACAAATGTATAGAAAAATTAAAAAAGCCAGAGAATTTTTTCTGGTATGGCTAAATCCCTCAAATTTTGCCAGTGGAACCCTTTGCCTAGTACTATTAATTAGCAATATATTTTTTGCTGAGAAACAGGCGCTCCACGCATTTTTTTTGACAATGGAACTGCATACAAACACTGTAATTTGTGTTCTCTTTGCCTACCCGCCAAGGTGGCGTCTGAAACCGTGATAAGGCCTATTGCGTCTTAAAATAAAATAATAATAGTCTCTTTTCTGTCCAAGAAATTATTTGAAATCACCTCTTCGTGTTGCACGGGTCGTTTGTGTAATAAAAAAGTACTTACTCAAAATTTGAACAAAGTTATAACACGAGTTCCCGTGACAGTGGCCTTTAAGATTTGTACCGTTGTTTTCAATGGTAAAGGAGAAAAATCGTGGAGTTTTGCGGTGTTATTTCACGACTCACGTTTAGAAAGAAGAGATATATAGATACACGCATGATCAGTTCAGTGTTAAGGATCGCGAGACTATTTTGGCAAATCTTATCTTTTTTTTTTATCAATGGTGCAAATAATGACAAATAGTACCCGTTCGTGTAGTGGACACTGATGATATAAACGTCTTTGACTAATATGGTTTCTAAAATGCAAAAATATAAATATTTTTGAAAGGTTTCAGCATTTCTGAAAATCAATCTCTATTATTGTGTTGTATTTCTTGACACTAGATCATTTTAGCTTGCACTGATTTAGCATTGTTAGGTCATCAGTCACATGACGTCAACCGCAAGACGTCTTTTATACTGGCGAGCAAATATCGCTTTTCGAAAAGTGGAAACAATTCTCTACAAAAATCCCGCAAACTGCGTAAAAATATCCAACAAATTGATGAGACATATTATGATTTCAGTCTAACACAGAACGGGATTGCAATGTACCCAAGAGCAGGGGAAGAACACTTAATTTGATTCATTTTCTGTGGCATTGTAAGACACTGATTTCGGTATTCCCAAAGCCATTTTAAATTGCGTTAACTCGTTTGATGTTGACGGTTGATATCTGATCATTTAAACAATCTAAAATTGAAATCAAATGAAGAATGATCCTCGCAGTTGTGAACGCAATTTATGCAATTGCGAAAAGAAGCCTGAAAAAAAATTCAGGACTTCAACGGGGTTTGAACCCGTGACCTCGCGATTACCGGTGCGATGCTCTAACCAACTGAGCTATGAAGCCACTGACGTTGGGAGCAGGTCAATTGTGGGTTCATATGTTCCCGTGAGAGAAATGAGTGTGAATGATATATGAAATGAATCATATATGAACTGCGGAAATAAAATCAAATGAAGAATGATCCTCGCAGTTGTGAACGCAATTTATGCAATTGCGAAGAGAAGCAATTGCGTTCAAACCCCGTTGAAGTCCTGAATTTTTTTCAGGCTTCTTTTCGCAATTGCATAAATTGCGTTCACAACTGCGAGGATCATTCTTCATTTGATTTCATTTCCACAGTTCATATATGATTCATTTCATATATCATTCACAATCTAAAATTGGTTAGAAAGACAAAAGAAGCAACAACAACAAATGCTTTATTTGCATGACCATAAAGGAATTACGGTATTGCAAAAGCTACTGGCCATGGTCTAAATTTAATTACTAATTCAACTAATTGGTGTAAAACATTACAAAAACATTACAATTCTCATTCACTCATTGATATTAATTTGAGATAAATGCAATTAATTGACAGTTAACGAAGGGGTATGACATCACAGATCACAGGATACTGGCATATATGCCGCAGGCACTAGAAGCTTACGATACCCTAATAAGAGAACACTTTACACTAACTCCACGCTGCTACGTTAGCGAACAAAGACAAAGAATATCATGGTTTTCAATCTTCGATTGTGTCCCAAGAAAAAAAAGCAGTATGTTGAAAAAAAGCTGTAAAGGGTTTTCATGTCAGGTCTTAAAAAAACTAAAATTCAAAAGTAAACAGACTTTTGCATTTTTATCTTCATCACGTAAAGAGACATTTTAGAAATGTATCTGCTTGCATGTTTTCAGCTCGGTTGCTTGCTTTGTTTTGAAAATAGACAGGGACCGCGGAGCAGGGGTAGCTGGAGAGCTCTAGCCGCCTCAATAGTTATATTTCAAAAATATTGTATTTAAAAAAAATGTTTCTAAAAAGAGGAATCTGTGGAAAATTATTTCAGTTGCCGCTACTTTGAACGTTTAAAACGCTAATAAACGAAGATGTTTTGTATACCGTGACTCGTCTGAAAACTTTTCTTCAGAATTAGCCTATGTGAGACGCTGTTACGCAGACGACGTTAAATATCAATACCTTGTCCCACAACTGGAAGTTTTCAAAGTGCTCATGAAGGGGAAAAGCCTCGATTGCTTTGCCGATGTTTTAGAGGCCGTTAAAGGCCTTGAATCCAATGAAAGGCAAATGATAAGCGAAGTGATCAACATCTGCAAGCTTCTATTGGTCAACCCTACAACAAGCGCAACTGGCCTAAAAATAGTTTTCGCTGCAAGGCGCATAAAGACCTGGCTTCGAGCGAACATGTCACAGAAGAGATTTAACCATGTGGAAATAATGAACACCCACAAGATACGGACTGACAGAGTGCGGCTGGTGGACGTGGCCAAATGACTTTGCTTCTAGAAATGAGAACAGGAAACGGAATTTCGGAACATTTTCCGAGCAAGATCTTTGTCATGTAAAAATTAATGTACTACAAACTGAAGATTTTACCGTGTATAAATAAATAAAGTATGTATGTATGTATGAATCAATATAACTTCTACTGACCTCCAGGCGGCACAGCCTTCACTGGACTAAAATGCGCTAGCTTGGTATTGTTTTGTTAGTTGTACTGTTTCATCCATTCATTGTTGTGTTAAAAAAAACCTGACAAAATGGATATTTTTTTGGTGATTATTAAAATTAGAGGCATTTCCAGCGATTTCAGAGACTGTAAATTTTCAGGGGAAGGATGCCCCCGGACCCTCTAGTGAAGCTCGCGCCTTCGGCGCTCGTTGGCTTGCGCATCGCGCGAGCTAGCCGCTCCAATACAAAATATGCTCCGCGGTCCCTAATAGAGCAGTTTAAATTTTAGAGTTTTTCACAGTCTGTTACATAAAGATGCCTGCTGAAAAGTATGTCACTTACATGAAAACATCGATTCACGGTGTGTTTTTGAGGTTTGAAAAGCCAACATGGTAAGAGATAAGCGTCTATGTGAATGTTTGAAAGCTCAACAGAGAGAACAAAGCCTTTGAGATAGCTAAAGTAAGAAACATATGTTTTAACTCGTTTCCGGCCGCCAGAAGGACGCCAAGATGGCGTTTCCATACAAAACACTATAATTTTGAGTGGTACATTTTGCCGAATAACTCGAGAACGGGATATAGCACGGCCCTGAGACTTTGGCATTTATTACTGTCCTATAATATCACAATTTCGTGACTTTATCTATTGAATGGTTGATGGTTTTATTTTTTACTTGCGTGACTGAAAAGGCTCTATACTTGAGAATCTTGAACTTTTTAAATAACAAAAGATTGATATAGAAGATGGTGAGATGGAAATGATAGTCAGTTTAGATCCTTGTTAATGGGTCTTCCAATACTGTCCTTGCGGGAGTCACAAATGGGATCAATAACGTCATTAACGATAGAGGTTTCTAAGGCTTAACAGCTGCTTGTATCCTTGGTCGAAAAAAATTTTTTTCCTGATTGTCCTATCATAATGATGAATAACTCTTAGAAGCTCACGAGAATTACATTAACTGAGATATTTCTAATATGATGATTTACTTCGTTGTTTAGCTGCTATGAGTGGCTATTAAACATGAAGCGTAAAATTGCAAATTAAAACTGCACGGTTTGTCACAGTATAAAGGATCTAACAGTAAACGTCGCCGTTTTGCATATCAATTACTTAGTTTTCAACAGTCTTTCAGTCGTTTCTGTGAGCACTAGGCTTAAGGGCTTCAGACTAAGCTGAAAGAAAAATGTGTAACCTGACTGTGGCAGACATGCGCTAATGTTTGGTTTTCGTATTAAAAAAATACCGTTCTACGCAAATTAAGATAAAGGAAAATATTAAATATATAACTTAGAGTCCTCGCGTTTTCCGATTACTCTTGGAAAAAGAGAATATATTCTCGACGCATAGAAGCTCGAATCTTTTAACACTCCTTACATCTCGGCGTTTGAATACACTAACAAGCCAACTTCAATCATGTGAACAGTAACTTACCTAAACAGACGAAAACCAGAGCAATGCAGAAACGTTGAGAGATCGCCATAACTCCTTGACTGTTACAACTGAAATGAGGAAAGCGAAGATAGCGCAGCTTATATAAATAAGATTGGGCAAAAATAATTGATTACACTCTTTTACCCATGTCATTAGCATGTGATATTAGTTGATAGCCCTTTTAGGACTTTTCTATTGTTGTATCGCGTGAGCTATATTTATGGCAGCTCAGCGAGAGTGGAAGGGTAAACTTCATCTATTGTTCGAAAAATAGTACTTATATTCTGGGACTACTTCGAGAGATATACATCAAGAATTCGAATTATTCCTTGCAAGAAGCATAAGGCCAGGCTTTAAAGGTTGATAATACACTGCAAAAAAATCCCATGCAGATAGTTTACAGTACTATAACACATGTTAACTACTGAGTCGGAGTTATCGCGAATAAATATTAGCAATGGCCGACAATAGTTTAATTTTACGTTCAGAATAAAGTGAAAGGGACTCAAGCCTTGAGCGTTTTGCTATAATTAACGCTTACTCGATGTTTTGTTTAACCACGACGTTTTCTGTTTCGCTTCGTTGCGACAAAACACTGAAAGTTGCTAGACAGGTTGCCATGGTAGCAAGGTATTAGTCGCTGTTTACTGATCTCTGCTTGTGGCGATTTGCGTGTCCTCTCGGTATATTGTCATTCTGTTTGGATAAATATTGTAAAAACTAAGGTAGAAAAATCCGAACTCAAACTGATAGCCGTGAGGATCTTTATGTTGGTAGATTTGAAATAAAAAGTTCTTCATTTGATCGCGTGACCAGTAAAGCGTGCATATATTGTTGCTTGTTTGCACAACACTGCATCACGAAAACAAGAATTTATCAAGAAGCAATGTTTCGCTGTTAAACTGAGGCCTAGCTGGTTTGACTACATTTATCACATAAATAAGTGCCCGCTAGTGTAGCAGTGCGCGATCAAGATTAAGATTGCTCCTGAGACGAGTGAAAACTTTGATAGTTAAGGTTCCGTACGTAGACAGTTTACGACACCTGATTCGCAAAACCTGTATGTGGTAAATTAAATCGAAACCTTAAAAGCAAACCCTTTCATTTTCCTGGGAAAGAATTAATCAAAATCGTGTGAAACTGATCAGATGAATTTGTGTGGATAAAGATTTTCCTATATTAGGAAAATCTTTACACAAATAACTTTACAGGAAAAAAAGAAAGAAAAACTTCCTCGTCGAGAGAAGTTTATAGCCAAAAGCAGTAGTTTAAATCACTTCAATACACGTGTGTTATGTAGGTGCAAGCAGGTAACATTTTTGCGCAATTGGCTTTCTAAAAGATTTTAATTTTTCCTAACTTTGTTGATCCGTTAAAAATGTGCGAAAATAATAACATTGAAAACAGCAAGGTCGCTAGGTACAAAATTACGAGCTGTCAAGAAAAGTATAATCAATTAAAGCTTTTAAGTTTGGTTTATTTCTGAATGTTTTTACGTTTGACTTACTGCAGCTGCATGTTGGTGGCCAAAACTTCTAGAATTAAGACACGTTGGCCACTTACAAATAATTGCGAAAGGACGCGCGGAAACGTAAAAGTTGAGCGAGGTTCAACTTTTACGTTTACGCGCGACCTTTCGCACATCGTCTCTATTTTATTTACGCACGTAAAGCCAGTTCAAGTTTACGTCCGCGCGCACGTAAAAATTACGCGACAGTGGAAATCCACCTTAAACGTAAAAGTTGAACCTTGCTCAACTTTGACGTTTACGCGCGTCCTTTCACACATCGCCTCTATTTTATTTACGCACGTAAAGCCAGATTAGGCGACGGTGGAAATCCATCTTAAACGAAAAACTAAGTTGAACCTCGCTTAACTGTTACGTTTACGCGCGGCTTTTCACACGTCGTCTCTATTTTATTTACGCACGTAAATCCAGTTCAAGTTTACGTCCGCGTGCACGTGAAAATTACGCGACAGTGGAAATCCATCTTGAGTGTTTCATTTCTTTACTCTCCTGGGATACCCTATCAATTTCATTGGCTGTCATCGCAATAGTTGTTTTAGCGGTCACCAACTAAACTAGGCCTTCATCCATTGTGTAATTTTTGAATTCAGTGCTTTGATAGAAGCGAAGAAACCTGCTTCTGCCGTGAAACCAAAATTGACGGTGTCCGACGCCGCTTGTCATCAAGCGGCTATCAAATAATTAGCTTTCGTTTTATTACTTTAACACGAAAATAATTTTCATCTATCAGTATGCTGCATTGCATTTACTCCTAACCTCCAACATGTTTAACATCACCTGGTTCCGAGGATCACTACGATATTCGAGATTCTTTTCGTTTCCTCTGAAACAGTATATACCGCCTGTAAAATTACAGTAAAACCGTTGAATCCTTTCAATTGTTGTAATACTAAAACAGAAGGCAGGTTATTTGTTCCGTGATGGCGACGTGCATTTTTACCCTAAAAGGCAACACAGGTTTCACCGTGAAACGAATTTCAGTTTCTCGTTAGCAAAAATAAACGACATCAAATTCCGTAATGTTGTAATTTTTCAGTTGATATTATATGAATTCCAGTGGTAAAAGATCTTGGGTTGAATCACCTATCACTTCTAATATAATCTAATAAAAATAATTAATGATGTTAATTTTAAAACACAAAATCTTATACGACTTCCGCTGACGTTAAACCTTAAGAGCTAATTAATTAAGTCGGTTCTAAAAAGGTAATGGGATAAAAAGATTATTTTATAATTATCCGTGGGAAAATATGCTGAATTTATCTTGTAGATCACTAGCTTTCGAACAAAGTTTGAGCATTCGTAATTAATTCAAGACATTACTTCAAGAAAAAGGTTATTGCATCCAGTAAAAGTTATTTAAATGCAACAACCTGCTTTCCTTTCTCCTGAATGTATGACACGAGATTGCAGGTCTGGTGGTAACTCGTCCGTAAGCTCAGCAATATCACAAGTTTTAACAGTTTTGTGGCTTTGAAGTACTAATTAAAACATTTTTGTTTGATATTGTCTTGCTTTCTCTTAAGATGCAATAATAAATTTTCAATTCTAACCTTAGAGGTATGGTTAGCGAGCATAAGGATATCTTACTAGCCTCAATATGACTTTAATCGACATAAACTATACATGAATTTCTCCAGTGACTTTCATTGCAATTCCTTTCCGTGGAACGGAGCCAGGTAAGCAGGTATAAAACGGACTGGAGTGACGAGACGGATGCTGTATGCTGTGTCCCCAAAGAAATTAAGGACACATCTATATGCGGTTAGAGAGATGCAGAGTGACTGTCGAGCTTTAAAATATATAAGTTCATTGTTCATTGTTTAAGTCAGCAACAAATATTTCATAAGCAACGATGCATCTTTAATATATCTGCGCGGCAAAATCGTCTATATAAATTCAAATTAATGACAGAGAAAACCGATCAAGGGGGCGGTTATTAGGAACTCTCACTATCACTTATCAGTAGGACCTCGTTACCTTTGATACTGTTTGTAATAATTTTCTAATGCCTACCTCCAATTTCCGCATTCTCAACTGATTCTTCTTTTTCTTCGCCTGAGTGTGCGAGCTAGCAAGAATTTAAACGCCTCCCCATGCTGTTTCCCTTTTAAAGATGGCGGCTGGACATCCGTTCCGCCATTTTTAATTTCGAGAAAGTTGGTGATGACCCCAAAAGGTATGTACTTTGGGGGAGGAAATGGACCATTTTTGCTTGAAGTCGAAAAACGGGCCTTACTTCCTATAATGCCCATTAAACTATCCTCTGGTTAGCGGTATTTTCAGCATAACTAATCCCGGGATTAAAAGGCGTTCCTTAAAACAGACTTGTTCTCCGATATCCTTTAATTGAACTCAAAATTAACCAGTCTGACCAGGGGGTTTGCTTAGAAAAGACTTGACAAACCCACTATAAAACTTGTCAAATATCAACTTGTGTCCGTGGAACTTAACTTAATGGTATTGGCCACGAATATCAAGCTCGTGTTCTGTTTATTAGGATCGAAACTTTAAACCCAAGCTCGTTTGGGTTGATTTGATTGAGAGTCCCAATAGAACACTCTTCAGTCGCTTTTGGTTGAAACACGGCTGAACCTGGGTGTACTCATTACTACTCACTGTCATGTTATTAGATGCGTCAACAAAACTATTGATGCCGTGGCAACACATTCATTCCTTGTTCGTACGGTAAAGAGGCGTCTATTCAAGCTTAACTATGTATCTTAACTCTTTTCCCTCCGGCTTACCAAATATCGTTTCTGTGGGAACAATGGCTTTGAAAACCTGCAACTTTCCCAAATCCCGGACTATGGTTGAAATGAGCCACTTTCGTTGCCAAAAGGTTACTTTTGTATACTTTATCACCCTGGAAACTGACCTAAACTCCCAATTTTCATTTAATAGGACTGTTTATTCTCTTGCAAAACCAAAATCGCCCTCGGACAATAGCAAAATTCACGCAATTTTGTCTTGAAGTTTTGAAAACAAAAATTCCTACTGAGGTTAAAAGTTTACAATGGCGGCGAACTTCGACTCCAGTTCTTGCAATCTGTTCCATATTTTCCTGCTCACTTCTTTAACGCGACCTCGATAACACTATTTGATTTCACTTGCTGTCACTGGTTTGCCCTGTTCGCGTTTGTGACCCAAAGGAATTCTGGGACTTTCTTGGATAACGGGGCATGACAGTCCACCAATAAGATATTTTTTAGAACCGTGTCGAGCCACCCGGTCCTGCTGACAACCTATTGCACCAATTGCATTATTTACAAGTTAAAACTCACCAAAACTGTCATGCCAGGTCCCTGAATCCACTCACACAACATTCACTTCGTGAATTGCCATCACTCGCTCGAATACTTTGAGCGGCCCAATTCGTGTGAAATTGCTTCTCACCTCTGTTTTCTTTCAAAGGATTGCCTCTACCCATCAACCCAGCTTTATGATGCCAGGCAGGGGGCTTCTGAGGTGGAAAATGGCTCCAAAAAACACACTTATAAACCAAATACGCAACGAATTGTAGCTGTAGTGATCGTTCAGAAATAAACGACAGCTAGCGTGACGAGCGTGACAACAAAGACAGAGCCTTCGGTGTTGCGGAACAGCAAAATCTCCGTGGTGTAACCCCGTATATGGAGTAGCTAGGTCGATTTGACCCCCTACCCTTCGGAAATTGCAAAAAAGGCGACCAAATCGCCGGTGGAAAATGATTTAAGGGACATATAATTAATGATTATTGCCTTAAGGCTTTCCGCTGCTGTATTTCTCGACTACTATATGCTTAGGCAAGAGACTCCAAATTTCAGCGTTCATCCAGAAACATTTTAAAGGTCAGGTTTTAACATGATATGAACTTTGAACCATAAGCGTAGGAGGCGGGAGGACTGGGGACACTGGGGGGCCCCAGTCGTCAAAAAAAGCACTACGAAAACGAAAAGAAAATTTGTACTCCAATGTCTGTTTCGATCCTATAGCCAAGTTGAATTCACAACGCAATCAAAACACTTTGGCTTGCCTCTCAGAACGCTGGAAATCGTATTCCCGAGGACTAACATTTCAAAATTTCCCGGGGGAGCATGCGCCCGGGCCCCCCTATTCGAACCCAATTCTATAAATCCTAGCTCCGACCCAGCAGTAGCATCGCCATAATTAACATTCAAAGGGTAAATGACATTTAAAGGATCATTGACATTTGAGTGGGACGCAGCGAAATAATCGCTCCCCATACCTCTTCTAGGCTTAAGTGAGTGAATCTCATCTATTTTGGTGTTTTGAACTTTTAACATGCTTTCCTGGGTTTTCTTAAGCTAATGGTGATGATGAATTATCTTTGAGTCGCGAAAAAAATCTTGTTGCATCAGTCTGATCAGTGAGATACAAGTGTCATTCACAGTTAAAAAAATCAAGCTACGTCTAACAAGAAAACTAATAATTTCTGTTTTGCTATATAAAAATCTAGGTGTTCACCTTCATTGGATACCACCTAGATGACGTTGTCGATTTCAACGTATAACGTTACGCCATATCTGAAAATGATATAAAAAATCCTAGGAAATAGGAATTCAGTGTTATCTGTGATTTTAAAGCGCGCAATAAGCTTTTGATCCTGTTTCTATATATATAGGACCTTTAGAGTTTGATTAAGATCTTCGAATTCATTCTTTTCTTCATCACACCCACTTGTACAGGGCACTATCAATGTTGCGCTTCTGACCATCGTTATGGTTGGCCACTACCAGGTAAGTTTGACCTTTGTACTCAAATGACGTCATATCACCCGCTCCTTGTGTTGGAATCTCTTGGTAGATTACAAAACGTGACCCGAAGGCCTGGAATACCATTGAATGAGTGTTGTAACCCTGTCCATCAGTTTCATAATTGGCCACACCCAAGAATGTTTGACCGCTGATCACAAATGGATGGAGGGACGTAGCTCCACGAGTGGCAATGGATTGAAACAGAGCGAACTTGTTACGGTTCCACTTATAAACGAAGGAATCAGTATCGTATTTACTTCGAGAAAATTGGTTGGCAAAGGCGAGGAAATTGATTGAAAGAACTTCAATCAATTGAAAGAACTTCACATCGTATGCTCCATAGGTTTGAAGAGACTGAAGTTTGACAAAGTTGCCACCAGACCACTTAAACACAATAGAGGGAGTGGCAAATTATTTCGGGAGCCGTGATGGTTTGAGAATGCGAGGAAAGTGTCATTTTTTTATTGCAAATGCCGTACATCCTGTAGCGCGGCCTTCAGGTGATATTTCTTGAAACTTGACGAACCTAACGCCGCACCCTTTGAAGATGACTGTTTTTTGGGAATTGGTACTTCCATCAAGGTAGCTAGCCCATGCCAGGTATTTGTCATCATTTATTATAAAAAAATGTAACGTCGGCATCTGCTCTTGTTGCTATTGCCTGAAAAACAACAAACAGCCTTCCATTCCACTGAAAGATCACGGAATCTAGTTCATACGTCTGATCATACCAATTAGCCACGGCGATGAAATGTTTGTCAACGATTGAAAAGTACGCAAGACCACGAGCACCTCTAGTTTGAAGGGTCTGATACAAAGCGAATTGTTCTGTTGATTATTCCATCTTGTAGACCATGGAGTGTGTTTTGTGCTTGTTATTGTCGCCATAGTAGTTGGCAAAAGCGAGAAAAGGGGTTCCATTAATGGTGAAATGTTCCACTCCATAAGCTCCTCGGGTTGTTAGCTCTTGAACTTTCCGAGCCTCTGTGCAACGCCTTGAGAGCTTCACTGCATTGTCACTGGCCCTTCACGTACTTTAAATTGAATCTTCGTTTTGTGTTAATTAAATCATAACGCGCACTGGGTAATCTTTTGGGTTTTGAGTTTCCTTTGGCCCATTTTAGGTTTTCCTTATTTAAATTTTAGTTTCCTTAAAAATCCCCTCCAGACGTCCAGTTTTTTCGAACGAATTAAACTGATAATCGGGGAAAGCCTTTATATTGTTCCAGGAAGAAAGAACACTGAATTAATATTTACATGAGGATAAAAAGTTACGTATTGTGTGACTTGATAAGTGACATTTTGCATCGCGTCGTCATGCTCTTTATAGAAGGCACGATTACAACTGTAACGAAAATGTAGAGTTGTGAGGTGAGTTATGTTTCTCTGGAGGAACCTTCTTTCCCATAAAGCATTTCACAGTTTTGTGTGGAAATTCCCGGATGCATGCGAGTATCAAGGGACAAATCGACTATGAGCATGGCAATATGATAGAAGCGGAGAGGCTCACTTTAGGACACTCCAGAGATCGTATCACCATCTAGGGTGCTTACCATTTGGCAGAAAAATCCGGATGGAATGACCGTTGAATAATGGAAAAGCCTGGTTTTCAAATGTCGGGAAAATCCCAGACGGTCGGGGATTTCACTGTTTCCCGACCATCCCAGATCATGCCGATTAATGAAAACTGAGATCGTAGACATCACCGATCGTGTGGGATGGTCGGGGACAAATCGGGAAAATCGGGAAGGTTTCTAAAAAGTGCAAATAAGACAAGAGGATGAGAGTCACCAAGATTGATTAGTAAGCGGAGAAGACGGCTGGACAAAAAAAAAAAAAAAAACGTGAAGAATACCACGAGGCCTCTCAGCGGCAAGGCGAAGGTACAAGGCAAGGCGATCAAAGACATGGAGAAACAGTGGTGGTTCGGTCTAGGATTAAAGACCAGCTCAACTACTGGAAGGAGAACTTAAAGATGTTATTGAACAGATCGAAATGAGTTAGAGAAACCACCTGATCTGAATGAAGGATCCAGGTAAAAATAAATAAAGGCTGGTGGGGACGAGTAAATACATGAAACAAATAATTGAAATAAACAATACCTAGAGCAGGACTTGACCTCTGTGCCACCGCATTGCAAGTCCAGCGCTCTAACCGCCCTAATCACCATGGCGGAGATCAACGAGCATTTAGAACTTGTCAATTCAAAAATTAAATCGACTTTATTTAACGAGGGTAACTTTGTAAAAACAGTCGGTAGACAAAACCTGACTGTGGCCCTCGAATTCCGGATCAAATTGGAATTTTGAAAGTTTGGGCTTTCACTTAAGGGGGAAAAAAGTACCTGTAGAATTACCTCTCGGAGCAAGAACGTGAACAACAAACACAACTCAAATATGACGCCGAGTCCTGGATTCAAACCAGGGCAATTTTGGTGGAGGTATGTGCTGTAACAATTAAGCCATCCTTTAAATTCGAGAGGGCAATTGGTGACAGTGACATACCCCTGTGAGCCTCAAGAGAGGGAGATACTGAGTATTGGACAAGACTCTCCACCCTATCCTAAACAAGGTCTGGGATGCGAAGGAAATCCACTGGGACTTGAGCTTCGCGCAAAAGTTCCATAAAATGGAAATTGAGTCTACAGTGTATGTAAGAATTGTAAGGGCATTGCGCTTATTATGATAGCCAGGAAGAAGCTCTGTGTGCCGCAATAAACTGGTAAGGAGAGATTCTGTGTCTTGAATAGTACTTCTGAGATTCATCATAGAGTTGTTGTCCTTTTCCTTCCTTTGTTTGTTTGATTGTTTGATTTTTGCCGAGGCACACATTGCAAAGACTTTCAGGATGATCTAGATCTCATTTGGGGACTCCCAAGCACAAAAGGAATACCGTTAACATAAGGTCATTGCTGGTCAAGGTAGTTATAAAGACTAACCGAGAAACTGGCTGCCGTTGAAAAGAATTCTAACGATTCTAAAAAAAATATTGCAGGCAAAGGGAGCGGTTAGGGATGCTTATTCAAGCAACCGTCGTTCCACTCTGTACAATGCTATCGAATGTTGATTTGCTTTCAGATGTCTAACTCAATTTAACAAAATCCAATGCCATCAGAAATCAGTCTGAAACTAAAATGATGCACCTGCTAACAGCTCGTCAATTTTACAAATGCAGTATCTCACCTGTGTTACAACACGTCGGCTTATACGAAGTTGAGGAGGATCCCTGCCAAGCAGTAAATAGAAGGCATAACTCACACCAGGCTTAGCCAGCCAAACAGTAAAAACGTAATAGAGAACTATGAAAAACGGAAAAGAATAACCTAAACGGGGCTTAAAGATATGAGAGGCAAATAAATTAAACCTTGAGTTCTAACATTGCCGTAAATTAGTACACTGTGATGATGGTTATATTGAACATCTTCTCAATAATCTTAGTCATTCTAGCTTATAAGGGTTCGCACCAAAAGGCCACTAACCCCGTATCTAAGTTCGATATTTTTGTCCCGTTGCAGTGCAAGTTAAAACAGCATCTTTCGGCTTGCATTCATTTCATTTCATATCATTTTTCTGATGGACCATCTAAACTGCCGGACGTTGATAGGGCCACTGAACCACGTTTTTAACCTATCATTCGAAGTTGTCCTTTTTATCATTTCTCAGTTTCACTTCTGTGGTGTTACATGAATGCTGGATCTAGACACTAGAGGGTTTAAGCAGCGAAAAACGCAGCAGCAACGATAGACTGTTCCAGGATCTCAAGTATTTGGAGGCGAGCGAAGAACGAGGGATGAAAATCCAGCGGAGGGCTCTCAGATATTGGAGGCGAGCGAAGAGCGAAACAAAAAACAACGAACGAAAGATCGAGGGCAGCTCGTTTTCGCGCGCCAGCCTCAAATATCTGAGAGCCTGGAACAGGCTACAGTAACGAGAACGCCACAAAACATTAAAGGACATTTGTTAGATATTTCAGCACTTAATATTCCTCCAAAGTGAAATGAACAAATTTAAGGTTTTATTGAGCACTTGATCGTCAGACGTGAGACAGTAAAATTCCATGCTCTTCTTAACTTCAACACCCACGAGTTGGAATCAAGAACAGGTGTGGTATTCCATGTTATAATACGAAAAACCTTTGTATCCAGCGTAGACCCTAGGTGTTCCCTCTTGCCCCCCTTGTCCGCCCGAAGTTTGGGAAGGAGTGGGCGAGAGAGCGCCTAGCAAATACTGCCAAAATACTCCCGATTTTAGCGCAAAAAACTCCTTGGTTGGAATTTACTTGTTTCCACGCCGTATCGCGTGAAAGATTCCGCCTATGCGACAATAGGATAATGAAAGTATTCAGAAACGACAGTAAGTTCTAACCTTGTGGAATAATCTTTTTTGTCCGTTATTTTGCGTTACTTTTCCATTCAAAGCTCTGTCGTGTTCATATTAAAGTTACATGTAGTTAGCTTCGCCGCACATTTTTTATCGTGAGCATAATTTTTGTAGATTCAGAGTGGGAGACCGAGTGCGATGTGGAGCTTGCCACCCATCCTTAGGGTGCGTTCGATTGACCCTATTCCGGAATAAGAATACGTGGATTGATGATTAAAAATGTATGTTTGGCGCCTTTCGAAGCAGCAAGGATAATAAAAATATGTTTAAAATAGCATTTTAGCGGATGTTTCACAATTTTAATGTGAATCTTCGTAAAAACGAAGGATTTTTAACTTATATTCCATGTATTCTTATTCCGGATTACGGCCAATCGAACGCACCCTTAGTGTAGCAATCTCATGCCATTATTGTAATGTACGATCTCGTGCATATTTCAGTGTTGTTTTTCGTGGATCTGGCAGTATTTGCTAGGCGTTCTCGGTGAGTCTCTTTCGGTGACGTCACCTCTGACAGTTGGGTTTGACCGAGCCGAGAACGCCTGGGGACTAGGCAGCTTTGTATAAACACCCATGAGTTGGGTTCATCCAATAAATGAGTCTCACTCATACCAATTCGTATTTTTAAAATGACGTTCTTGTTTGGCGTTGCCGTCGTTGTTGCTTACACTCCGTACTAATAAACAGGCGAAACGTTTTAAGTTTTACTACCTCCATGTCGTTTGTTCCCGGTATTCTTTTCTCTCCTTGGTGTCCTTTTACTCCCTGTTTTCCTTCATTTCCAGTAGATCCTTTCTCTCCCTCAATAAGACAACAATGAAACATTTGAAATGAACTCCATTTAGCCCAGAGAGAGGGCTCGAATGACACCCTCACTGAATCCGAACGATCGCAGATTTCTGGCGTTTATCTTTGCATTATGTCTGCTTTGATATTTGAACGAAAATAGGAATTAGAGGGCAAACAGCAATAAAATTGCATACAAAACCGTTCGATAGTAACTCAAAGAAAGTCATTAAAAAGTTGATACTCGTCTGCGTTTTCACTGAATCAAGTGAAGCAAGCACGCATTCAGCTGGAGAGGCGTGTCAACAAAAATATAGTGAGCCGTTGTGCCTTTTTACCCACGAGTAACATTTTTCGTTCTCACGTCGGATTTCACTGCAACAGGCTAAACAGAGGTTCAGGCCTTAAGATGGAACAGGCTGCAGACATTCTTGCTTAAACCTCACCAATTCCTCTACTGTTTTAGGATTAAAGTGCATATGACAGACTTTTTTTATTTGCTTGATTCAAACTTTACGGTGTTGCTGAATGGAAATCGAAAACAATTTTCCAAAAAAAATTTCTTCCCCGTTTTTTTTGTTTTGAGTCAAAACATGAATCAACTTTCATAGTTTTCCCTATGCTTTTTCATTTCTCCTGTGCGGAGGAAAAGATGGGTTTAAGGTGTTTAGTGTATTGTTGTAACAAAAAAGAGAAAGAAAAGGGGACAAACATAGAAAAAAAACCTGGGAGTCTTTTTTGACGTCACAACTCCATATTCTCGTCTCCAGTCATTCGCGCGGTATTGTACCCCACCGAAAGTAAAATTTCACATTGTTCTCGGGCAAAGTAGCAAGGAAGAATATTAATTTTAGGAAAAATATTTCGATTTCCATTCAGCAATACTGTAAAGTTTGGATCAAGCAAATAAAAATTATGGATATCATCATATACACTTTAAACTGACAGCTCTTCATTCACACAAAACGATAGAATAATTCTTGTACAGTTAGTTTAAACCAATACCAAAACTTTAATAAAAGTCAAAGTTTAAAACCTTGATTCCCATTTGTCCGTCTCCTCCTCGAATCCCTTGCTCACCCTTGTCGCCCTAAAAATGGGAAAAGAGTAAAAATTTGCTTCACGTCGATTTGAAAACTGTTGATGTAACCTCGTTCCCAGGGCTTTTCTCACTTAACTTCCAAGGAAAAAGCCCTGAGAACGAAGTTGCTGTTGGCCACCGTTGCTGTTGTTGATAACAAAATAAGGGAGTGTTCGTTGTATTTTCACGGTGACATAATTTGATTACAGCAACCAGAATTTGGTTTGCTTTTTTTCTTTCTCATTTAAAAATACGGCAAAAATACCAGCAAAAATACCAGCATCTCTAATTAGAAGTATTCAGAAGTATTCAGAAGTATTCTGTTAGTGGTCGAATGATGTCATCATTAGCGTGTCCTTTTGACTTTAAATATCTAGCAACCAAGCTAAATATGGGCAAGACTCACAGATCAGGACCCCGCTCAACTTACCTTAGCGATATAATTTTTTTATTCTTTTGTTCAGATATGCTCCGGTAGACCGACTGCATCAGCAGACAGCTTTGTAGAGCTCATAGAAAACATGGCTGCCTTTAATTGTTCCTTTGCTCGTATTCAAAATAGCCTCATCTCATTAACCGCGTTCAGGATAACAGATTCTTTAGAATTTTTAACTCAAAAACGAGATTAGTGAGGCTATATTGGATATAGTTTAAATGCAGTCATTTTGCATAGGGTCTATAATCCAGCATTTTATAGGCCCAGCATACTAAAAATACAAATCTAGAAGACGATTTGCATTTCATTTATACAGGGAACGATGAAGAAATCGTAGTGTTTTCAAGTGTTTTAAAAATGGCCTCTGGTTCATATCAAAAGAAGCAACCAACCTTTGCTCCGCTTATCCCATCTCGTCCATCGCGACCATCCTTTCCTGCGGTGTCAAAATAATTATTGATCAAGAGAAGATCCTATTGTTGAGCGGTGGCCCGGTGTGGGTTCAAACCCCAGACCGGACCACAAACCAGGGTTTCAAGCTAATTGGTAAGATCATATTGATTGGAACCGTCATAAATCAGCAGTGATGGTCTCTTGCGGGGGACACGTTGTTTTAGATGAAGCAGATTTGACAAGGGCTTCTCCAGTGGCTATGAAGTATCGAAAAAACGCAATGTTTGTCAGTCATTTACTGCAATCTCTCGCTCGTCCCACGCATTTGATAGTTTTCGCAGTAGGCAGTTAAAAATTTACTTGTACGAAGAGTAATTAAGAGCATACTTTTATTGTAATGCATGTACAATGCTAGAGCAGGCTTGCTGCACGAAAATTTCAAAACAGTATACTTTACCATGGATTCCATCGCGTCCGTCCTTTCCTGCGGAAACATCGAAATTACAATAAGGCAACTTACTTGAATGAATGGGAAAGTGTACAGAAGTCTACAATTACTTTGTTTCGGGTTCACTAACTGCAGAGACGATGCGGATATCATCTGCTGTCACTTTTAGATTTTTAAGGGAAAAACTGTGTGACAGGAAAGGAAAGGGAAAGGAAGAGGAGAATCATGCAAGCGCGCGCAAAGCACTTTAAAATAATGCAAACGTTAAGCCCCGGCTACACGTTGTAACATTGTTAGAAGAACACGTCCCAACATTGTTGTAAGAACGCTTCTAACAATGTTGGATACGCATATAACATTGTTGGAAACACGTCGCTTCGGGGTTCTGGTTTCAACAATTTCCACCTCTACCATTAGGCTTCGGATTGGAGACTGGGCCCTTAACTCTGATTGGTCTTTGCAATACAACATTGTTGAAAGGGCGGCTACACGCTTCAACATTTGTTGTATGTTGGAGAAAATGTTTGATCGAAATCAAAACATTCTTCCAACAAAAAATGTTGAACAAACGTCATCAAACACGCATGCTACACGTTCTAAAATTGTTCATCCAACAAATGTTCTATAACAATGTTTGAACGTGTAGCCGGGGCTTTACAACGATAATCATAAGGTTGTTGTCAGATAATTTGTACATGAAGTCAAGTGTTGTAACTATTTTCTTGGTTTCCTGTACCCTACCTAAACCCAACTGAGCTCTCCGCGACCCCAGACCGACCAGGATAAGTCAGGTAATCGACTCTTCTTTTCCTGTGAACAGTTAACTTTCTTCTTGTTTCTTCTCAGTTTTCTTTGTCTTATATTTTTCCCAAGTCCCAAGAAAATCAATTTTTTACATTTTTATTTCACTTGGATGTGGCCTTCTACAACATCAAATGATTATCACCAATAAACACAGCGATATATCTACGGGCCCTTTTTGCTCGAAACCGTGAAGCACGGCCTTGTAGAATGGTTGTCAGATGGTTAACTTTGCCGCTTTCTGATGAAAACAACAAGTATTACGACCACCACGGTACTACCAAGTCCTTTAGTAAGCTTCCATTTATTGAACTGATGGAATGCGAGAAAACTCGTTAAAAAAGTTATTATTACCTTAATAAGTGAGATTCTTAGCCATGTTGTCTAATATACTGTAAGAAACCTTACAAACTAGTCCCCCAACAGTTTCCAATACTTTTTTTTTATAAGAAATTAATGAGAAAAGCGATACCATTAATTCAAGCAAATGGGGAAACATTTTTATTCGCTTTTATTTTTTTACACGTGTTTCATTCTTCACCCCGGAAAAGTCATCGTGGACATGGCAGCGGCTGGTGTCTCCATCAGACCAGTTTTTGCAGAAAGCTCCTCTGGGTTGCTCAGTAATTCCATCTTTTCCAGCATCGAGAAGGCAACAGGCAGAATTTCCATGACTTTGGACTCCCTTGGCAGAGAATCTGACAAGAACGAAAAAAATATTGGCCGGAATGAGTGAGCAACTACTCAGTATGAAAAGTGCGTTCCAGTTATGACCAAGTTGTTTACACTGACTTTTGATTTGTATTTATGTATTGCTATAAAAATGATAAAAGAACTCCACTTGAAAAAGGAACTAAAAGAAATGTCGAGATTGGGCACATAATCAGACACGCGATCATTTTGTGACAGTTGCCTGCAGTAATGAGCCTTGAAAACTAGGGTGTGTTTCCTTGGCCATGATATATAATAGAAAAATCCCTTTCAAGGAATTCTGAATTTGCCTTAATTAAAAGATTGTGTGTAAGCAACTTTGGTGAAACGTTTCCCAAATTTACCATTAAACAAGAAATATAGAGGTTATTCCGTTTACTATTAGGAATTCTGTCAATCAAACTGTTTAAGGTTCGTCGTTTGATGTTTGAAATACACTTCATATTGTGGTTTGCGAGGGATGAAAGCCTTTTAAGTGGTGCATAACATAATTCAACAGGAGGGAGCTCGGACCGAGTTTCCCGCTTAAAAAGGTTTCAGTTGAAAATGAGATTCGTACGAGTGCTTGGATAAGGCTTAATGAAGACTATTCAATGATCAAAGCTCACTGAGATTTCGTACTGAAACGATCAATTCTGTTTTAATGTTTTTCTAACGTGAAGACGAGAAGCAAAAACTATTAACTATCTTCCCTGACACAGTTAGTATAACAAACAGTGAATTAACCTTAATTATCTTTATTAGGATCCTGAATGGAAGCGAAAAAAACATGAAATGGGAGATCTCTGCAAAAGTGGTTACTGAACTCTGGATTGAACTGGTTTTGATCTTGATGAGCGAAACGGTGAGCACTGGAATTAAACAAAGGCTGAAGAAAGGTACTGTAGCACAAGATGAGGTTGAGGTTTTTTGATGAAAAGCAACCAAACCAAATTTTGAAATCCGTGTCAGTCATGTGCCCTCATCTCCGTAGAAGGTCGAATATTCAGTGATTGAGGACGCAGTTTCAATGTTTCACATTTCAAGTTTCTGTTTCTATAAATACTCATACAAAAGCTGTAGCAAGAGTTCAATATGTCAAAGATATGTTGATTGTAATTTCATTAATAAATCTAAATGTTAAGCAGGATACCTACTTAAAACCACAACATTAATTTAACGCAGTTAAATTACACAGTTACCGTTAGCCTCAGAGTTTGCTAATTTTTACCTTTCTCCTCCGTCAGTTTCGCTTGTATATTCTCTAGTTTGCCTGGAGAAAAATTAAACGTGGAGAAATAAATGGAAAATAGTTAACTGAGATGAAGTGAAACTGTTTTAAAACAACGAGTCAGAGGAAAATGGAAGAAACAAGTTGAAATTTATGACCTACCTGCTCTCTTGCAGACATTTCGAGCAAAGATTGATGAAAGATTCTGTTCTGCAATGAGTTTTTTTTGTGGGGGAAAGCGCCCTGAATATTGGCTCAAGAACAAACGCACTCACCAAGAAGAAGCTCGAGGTTGAAAATTTGCCAGCTAGTCATACTTTTAAGAGAAAAGCACGGGACTTAAATTTGTTTTCCAAAAATTTGGACCGGATTATGTGAACGAATTTTCTCTTATTTCTTCACGGGAATTTTAAAACGTTGACGTTTTTCCTTTGCGAAGCTTTACTTTTCACGATTTCGAAAGGGGAAATGATGATTCTCACAACCCCGTTCCATTTAAGTTTTACCTGCAATGTATCTCACAAACAGATATTTCATGAAGGTGTACCCTATAACTACTGAACAATTTGCCACGCGGAAATCTAATACCAACAGTTACAGGACTCTTGATAAACTTGTCTAATCACGCACTCTGAAGATATTGGCAAAACATGCGATAGCTTGAAAAGAGGCCGAAAATATTTACCTTACTAGTGCCAAATTAAAGTTTGCCTCACACACGGCCTACCATCAGGTCTCAATTTGTAAATTGCAAGAGAACGAGAATAAAAAAAAATAATAATAAAATAAAATAAAATAAAATGGCTAAGAAGTAAACCTTAAACAAAGCAAATTGCTTGGTGCAGAGATAATTATAAATATTGCTTTAAAAAATAGAGTGATTGTAATATCAGCTTTCGGCATCGTGCTGACTTTGACCGAAAACATGAAGGAACTAAATTGAAGAGTTGCCAACACAGCTGTTAAAACAAAACACGCATGGACAAAAGATATGTACCAAGTTCAAATGAAAGATAATTAATCACGGGATATATTTAAGCTATCGATATCAAACTCAGTCACACGAGACAAACAACTCTGGTTATGAGTAAAAACTGTAAGAATTAAAAGGAGTAGTATCATGAGAATTATCCCTGATATTTTGACCAAAAATATACCAAGTCAATTTTCAGTGACTTTTTCATTCATGGATTTCTTCTGGATTACCAGTCAGATAAAATCAAGTAAATTTTACAAGAAAAAATTATCCACAGGTAAGTTGTTACCAATTTCATCTAAAGTGCAAGCGGTGAACTTGAAAACGTCGGCCCGACTTTTTCAAGTTGGCACCATTTTCATCTTGGCCAAGCGTAGCCAACAACATTTAAAAATGGTTCCCGTGAGCTACAATAGCAGTTTCAGTGACGAAAATTTGGCAATTATTTTTCGTTTGTCATATGCATCGGTAAACAGGTCTCCATTGCTTTCCAGATTTTTACTAACAATCCATGATAATGTCCCTTTAAAGTTACTTTTTTGTCACCATGTCCTGGGAAACCATCTTGTCATCCATAAGAGCACCGCAGTGGTTGGCATTCATAATTAGTTGCGTTCTATTAAAAACCAGTGTATGCTCGCGTAATCTGGATAGATCCAGAGATGCTTTTGCAACAATGGAACCTTCAAAACGCATTTTTTTTTTGTGCAGTGAAACTATTTAAGTGCGGTTGTTTATCATGCACTACGGATAACGAGGAAGATATGGATTCTAACTTGAAAATATAAGGCTAACCTTTTTGACGTTTTGACATTGTATCTTGGAAAAATTGCCATAAAACGATACTAATAATACAAGAAGTAACTTGGAATCTACCAGCCTTCTTGGTATACGAGCCGTCCATTTCATAGAAAAAGCACTTGCACACAATTTGAACAAACGTATAACAAGAATTCTTGTGACAATGGTCCATGAAGAGTGCCATACAGAGACAGAATACTTGACAACTGACCGTTTTTTCCATCTTTGCCTGCAAATTAATAACACACTGTCTGAGTTAATTAGTTCACTGATACATCGTAGGCATTGAAAAGTTAATGCCGTACTGATTCAACCAAGAAATCCTTCAGGAGAAGAAAAGATAAATGGTGTACAGTGCTTCGCCGCTAGCTTATCGTCTTTGCAGCAACTAACTTGTGACACAGCCTCACAGCTCTCTGGTCTTGTTTGGGGTGCAGCAGTCTGTTAAGGAAGTTAAGGAAAATATGATAAACATAAAGAAAACAAGGGTTACTGGGGTAATAATAATTTTAGTTAAACAGGGTACGCGTAAAACAAAGTTAAGGCGGAATACAATAGAGGGTAGCGAGACACGTAAGCAATATTGAAGTAAAAAGCGTTCTCTGGTTAAAAATATTTAAAACATAAGCTTTCGGCTGTCAATCTATAGCCTTTAACGAATGGAAAATGTAGCGCCCGGACGGAAATATATACGAAGAGGGTGCGAACATTTGAGAATAAAAATATAAAAAAAAGTGTGAAAAAAGCTAGAAGATAAAAATGTAAATGAGGTCTAATTACAATAAAATGGAGTATTGCTTAGGCAACGGTTTTGAGTTATTATCCGCGTCAACAAGTTTCGTTGATGTTCCTTTTTTCGGGTGTGGAAGCATCTTCCGGAACCCGAAAAAAGGAACATCAACAAAACTTGAAGAACTATTCAAATGGCTCTAATGTTGCAAACCTTGGGTGGCAAAACAATCACTCCATTGATTTCAATAATGCTTGTGTCATTGACAAAGGCAATTACAGCGTCCGAAAAACACTAGAATCCTGGCACACCGCAAAAATCGTCGACGCGGATAATAACTCAACACCGCTGCCTAGGCAATACTCCATTTTATTGTAATTAGACCTCATTTACATTTTTATCTTCTAGCTTTTTTCACACTTCTTTTTATATTTTTATTCTCAAATGTTCGCACCCTCTTCGTATATGTTTCTGTCCGCGCGCTACATTTTCAATTCGTTAAAAGCTATAGACTGATAGCCGAAAGCTTATGTTTTTTAATACTTTTATTCATGAAATTACAGAGATAATAGTTACAAATACGATTACAGCCTACAAACAGTTACTAAACAGAGGTAAAAATAAAAACTTAACCACGACAACTACATTACAAAACAACAACAACAACAACAAAAATAGGGTCGGTTACATACTTAGGACATTCATGCTACGAGTCAACATAGGGCAGGAGCTTATCCCATTTCTTAAAATGTTCTGTAGGTTTGTTCCGGCTTGTTGCAATCCTTTTTCAATTTGGTATACTCCTCTGATCTTGGCTTTAAAGACTTGTAATGAAGGATTTACATTATTCAACTTGTACTTATAAATATATAATTTAGCCGTTAATATAAGATGATTCAAAATATCGAAATCCTTTTCCACATAGAAAGTCACAAATATAATATCTGTCATCGTAAGGGGTTGGAACGAAATGCTACATTCAGTAAGCCAAGAGCAGAAAGCTTCCCAGAAAGTCTTTGTCAGATAACAATTGAAAAATAAATGCTCGAGAGATTCAGTCTCTTGTTTACAAAAGATACACAAGGGCGAGTCAATCATTTTCAATTTAAACAACTTTTGGTTTGTAAATACTATATTATTTAAAACCTTGTATTGGAATTCTCTGATTTTAGTTTCAATCGTAATTATAAAAGGTAAGGAATAAATTTCTTTCCATTCCACAGAAAAATGGGGAAATTTTTCTTTTAGATTCTTTTGGGCAGTTGGTGGAACTTGTTGTTTGTTTCGGAAAGCTTCGTAAAGCTTCTTGGCCGAAACCTGCGATAGCGCCACCTCAGCGTTACCCATCTTTAAATAAATCGTGTCACTAATGTACGAAGGGGTGTGTTGTGCACTTCGTCTAATTATCAGTTTCCATTGCTGAGGAATGTTAAATTGTTAAATTGTTTTACGGGAGACAGATTTCAATTTAACACTTTAGGGCCTTTTAGAAAACTACCAGTATCAGACAGAAGGTTACCAACTGTAACAATTCCTTTCAGAGACAAATTTTCCTCGTAAAGCGAGACTTTTTGAACATTGATAAACTTATTATTCCAAATGACCTGATGGGAAACATCTCTGTACGAAGAAAATGATGATTAATCATTTAACAAAGTCAGGCATCTAAACACTCTTTATAGAATACTGGAAGATAGAGGTTTAACTTTCGGGTATCAAAATTACACTTAAGGATAAATTCCCCGCCAACTCGAGAAAGAAAAAAATCTAATACAATCTTCCAAGGACTAATATAATCTTTATCTGCATATTTTTTTTAAAACCATGACCCTCTGTGAGTAAATCATAGATTGAATATCCAGCATTTTAAGTCCACCGTTTTTGATATCGTTAATAAGGGCAGCACGTTTTATTTTATCATTCCCCTTCCAAATAAAACTATACATCACACTGTTAATTTCCTTAATAAAATCGTCTGTAACTGCAATCACCGCAGCTTTACTCAAAATTTTCGGTATAGTAAAAGATTTAATAATTTGTATTCTCCACAGTAATGTAAGTCCTCTCCACTTCCACATATTCAGAATATCTTAAATGGACTTAAGAATGGAGTCAAAATTTGCTTTCATCCTTAATGAAGTATTATAATCAAAAACGATGCCTAGGGTTGTAATTGATGTTCGTACTTTGTGTTGAAAATTCTTTTGATCTAGACTTTGTCTGCCAATGGCAAATACCTCAGTCTTATCGTTGTTGACCTGTAAGTTAGAAAACTTTGAAAACAGCTGAAACATCGCCATTAAACGACGATATGTTATATCTCTAAGAAAACAAGTCATATCGTCAGCAAAGAGTGTTAATTTAAATTTCCTCATTGTTAACCACTATCCCCTTGATTTCGTCATTATCTCGAATCCTACAAGCAAACATTTCAAGAGCTAGAATGAATAGTAAAGGTGATAAGGGATCACCCTGTCTAACGCCACATCGGATTGAAAATAAATTAGTACTGATAAAACCGTTATTCAAAACACAACTTGTAACATTATTTTAAAAGGCTTTGATCCATCGTAGGAAATAAGGTCCAAATTAAAATTTTCCAGGACTTTAAGGAGAAAGGAATGATTTAAAGAGTCGAAAGCTTTCTGAAAATCAACCGCTAGGAGAATGCTTGAACTGTCCGTATATTTTGCAAATTCAAGTAAGTCTTCAATTGTTCCCACTCCGTCAAAAATTGACCTTCCCTTAATGAAACCATTTTGGTTAGGATGAATAATCTGAGGGAGGACCATTTCTAATCTTCTTGCAATGGCCCTTGATGCGATTTTAACATCGACATTTATTGACGTTCGATAAAGCGTCGGTCTTTGTCTTTCTTCTCCAACAAAGTAATCATAGCCTGTTTCTGCGAATTCGATAATTGACCTTATTCGTGAGCAAAATTTAGAGCGTTGACAACATGTTTCCCCATAAGAGGCCAAAAGCCGAGGTAAAATTCAACCGTTAAGCCATCATTCCCAGGGCTTTTATTCTTCTGGAAAGTTTTTAGCGCTTCGTAATATCCGTTAAATGAAATCTTTTAATCCAGAGAGTCACGTTGCTCGTCTGTCAGTATTTTAGTGTTTACGATTCTAAGGAATTCAAGCGTCGGTTCACAGTAGCGATCATCAGATTTAGTGTCGTATAAAATCGCATAAAAGCTGTGTATCTCTTTCATTATTTCTTTCGGATCGGTCATACATTCATCACCTTCTATTACCAACTTTCTAACACAGCCTTTCTTCTGTTTAGAGTTTTCTAAATTCAAAAAATATTTGTTGCTTTTCTCACCATGTTCGTACCAGTTTGTTCTTGAACGGATTATTGCAACTTGAGCTATGTATTCATACTGTCTATTGTATTCCGTTTGAAGGATTTCCAAATTGTTTATATTTTCTGGACTTGGCGACTCGTCACATTTTACTTAGCCTCCCACGCAGTCGTTTTTAGGGGAGTCGTATTTCATCTCCTCCCCACAAACGCCTGCTTCCCCGAAGCCAACATTCCTTTCCCGCCGCTTGGCCAATCACATTTTACCTACTAAATTCTGGAAAGTTGACCTTGGCCTCGCGGAGTCATAGTTCAACATTGCAGAGACAGAGCTTGAGCGAGCTCTGATCACCGTGTACTCTGCGTTCAGAATTCCTCTTTGAATGCCTATCAACTGACTTCAATTTAAGATTTGTCAGAGGAAACAGCGGCATTTTCGTCAATTTGCCCACTAGTTATGATAGCCACTTATTTATCAAGCTTCGCCTTCAATCTTCGATATCCTCGCCGCTACTCCTGGTCCTGTTGTAGCTGTTGTGGTCACCTCTCGTGAATTTGATGAAGGGCCAAGTCAGTATTGGCGTATCGTCGGTTAGCCGAGTCTGAGTAATTTGGAGGAACGGGAGATTTTGCCATCGGTAGACCACAGCGCGCAATGGATCGAGCGAGCGGCGGGCGCGAGGCAGCAAGCTACATAATTTTACCGTCCGCTTCGCGTGAACTGAAGAAAAACAGCAGACGAATTGGCACAGTCTATGTCACCGGTGTTTGATAACGTTTGACCGCTTCTTCAGGACTTTTTGGGTCGTTGTGTGGGCGAATTTCATCTGATTTAATGCAGGACCGTGAGAGATTTCGGAGATCAGCTTTGTTGTTGTGCCATGTGTGATAATTTCACGCCGGTTTACTCTACGTTTGATGGACTGATAAATGCTTTAGATCTGTAACTCGGACGCGTCTAAATTCTTATTCGCGTTTACAAGTTTTAAAGGTCTCTCGTAACACATCGTATTACTCAAAAACAAATCGGCTCCTGCGCTTTGATACGTTTACAAATTCGCGAGAGAAAGAGACACGCATTAGGTTCAATAATTTTACTTCTCAGCGCTTGCCAGTTGCTCGATCGTGATTGGCTAGGACGCCCACGAGCCAAACAATGGGAAAGGAATGTTGGCTCGGGGAAGCAGGCGTTAGTGGGGAGGAGGTGAAATACGAGTCCCCAAAAAACGACTGCGTGGGAGGCTACATTTTACTGTACACTCTTAGATTTTTTTCTCTAATATCCTCAATGCCTCCCTCCTATTTCTAGCCTTCTGTTTGCTATAGATAATGGTTTCGTATCGGATTTTATATTTAATAAAGTCCCAAAGGGCCCTAGGATCTTTTCTTTTCTTTTGTAACTCTTTTCCTTCTTCCAGCCAATAGCTATACCTATCTGTTATTAATTTGATATACTCCTCATCCTCTAAAAGACTGGAATTTTTTTTTAAATTAACCAGAGAACGCTTTTTACTTCAATATGTCTTATTCTGGTTACAGCTCTATTTTTACACGTAAGCAAGATACTTTATTGACTGCCTTTATCTGAGCTTGTAACTCGGTCACTTTAATTTGTAGACTGCGACCAGTCGCTTTTTTCGAAGTTTTGTAGTTCGCATGGGCAATTTATAGAAGTTTACCTTTCGTTCGCGTGATTTTTTTGGTCTTCACCTACATTATTAACAGAAATCCACCCAATGCAGGTAACGGAATCGTTTCTTTTCAAAGTACATATCGAGAGCGGATGCGAATTACTGGTGTTAATGACATGAAAATGTTGTAGCTGAAGGCTGCCCTGAGCTGGTTATAAAGCCAAACAAAATCTGCATGAAGCATAAAAAAAAAACTAAAACGTTACCTAGTCTTGTAATACTGCAAAATTAATGACCAAGAAAATTCCCAGGGCCGACGCAAAAAATAAGCGAAACATTGCCGATCTCGCGGCTCCTTTCTTCGGAGCAGTGCTTCTTTTTGCGTAGTGGGTGTAGTTTCTGGTGAGGTGAAGGTTCGTTCTAGGTTAAATACTTTGGGATACGAATGTTTCAAATAGTGTGGTGTCTGGTCCAACACGTTTTATCAATTTAATTGGACTTCTGTTAATGAACTGTGTATATTCAGGGATAACGTTGGTGCCAAAAGGTGGCAGTATCTGAAGAGTATCGATAAGGTGGACGCGTTTCTGTTTGATAAGCTTTCACCTGTCAGACTTCCTTATCAGCCAGGCGCATTGCTCACAAACATCAAATATGATAACGAAAAGATATTATATATTTTTAAAAAGAAAAAGGAAACATTAGGGGTAAATCGTTCGGAGCGCAGATAACTGTATAATTTCAAGAAAATCAGGAAGGCGCCTCGTAACAAAGCGGGTTTTTTGCGCCGCTTATGACTGTTGGGGAAAAGCAGATCTGATTGAGAGTTATTGGAATTTAAAAAGAAATTTGGAACAAACCACGCATTTTCCAGAAATACTTTACGACGTTCTTACACGCTTTAAAACGAGTTACAGTGTATGGCAAGTGTTATCTCCAAATTGAAGCTCCGGAAAATGCATGGTTACCCCTAATTTTCTGTTTCGATTCTGGTCGCTTTCACTAAGATCTGCGTGGTTACATACCGCACAAAAATACCGTCCACAATAAACTGAATTTTTTCAGGTGGTTCTAAGACGCACAAAACCAAGGCGTAATATAACAATAGGAAGCACCATCATTAAGACCAAACATAAAACGATGTTTGAAAGATATGTTGCTATTTACAACAACAACAACAATAACAACAAAAAGGTTGGCTGACCCGCAGGTAGCTCAGTAGGGCTAATCTAGGCGTTCCAGACTAAATTATCAGTACAATTGGAAAGACATTCAAGAACAATAAGGACGGAACTAATAAAAAGTAAGGAAATACTTACTCTTGACTCGAAACCTAAATGTCTTTTTCCCAACTTAACTATTTTGAGATGTGAACAGTGGTAATGACATACTGACTGCATATTAGCCCAAGCTCTACAAGCGTTAATGGTGACCTTTGTAACGTATGCAAAGGGAACCATTTACACTATAAGAATTGCATAATGGCGAGGTTTAGCTGCTTTGTTCAATGCCTTGGGAAAACACGCGAGAAAATGAGACCACGCCCACCTTGCGTGATGTACGTGTAGTCAAACAAACTGAGTTAAAAAGTACCGCTTCTGCAGGTTTCACCTTCAGCAAGGGACCGATGTTGCCAAAGAATATGGTATACATGGCTTTGTGAGCATCTGTCCTCGAGTCTTTAAACACCGTATGAGCTCCTCGCATCTTTCCTCAGATGACTGTTGTCTGTTTTAGGATTCTTGACTCGTTGCACACGGTACCAATTAGATAAAAATCAAGGGAGCTGTGGTGTTTACGCTTAAATAAATACTAAAAAAGCACTTGTTTGAACGCAACTGTAATTACTGAACGGGCATTATGGCGAGATACAAAAGAGCGCTATCTCTCGTAGACCGCGTGGGTCATTTACATAAATGATTGACAGGTCTGAAAACACTACATCTCTCCCCTTCTTGATGATGAACTATCAGTACTAGTTAAAATAAACGACAAAACTAGAACAATGTCACAGTCACAAGTTCATTGCATACTGTCAGTGTCTAGTTCTCGTGGACGAGTAGAACGTATTCTGCGAGTCTTGCCTTCTCTGCCTTTGTGACCGTCGTAGGTCTGCAAAAGAACTTGGGGACCTAGGAGTTCTGTCCAATGCCTGAAATTCCTGTGGTTCGGGGTCTGATGATACATCTTCTTCTACCTCTTCGTTAAGTTTTCCAGCATTCTTGATGTGACTGGGGATGACTTTGAACATTGATGAGTTGCGCGTCACAGTCTTGTGTCCGTCGCTTGCAGTAACCATGGATCCCTTTTTCTCTTCAACTACAAGAGGTACTGGACTGAACGGGGTACTTAGCTTGTTAGTCTTGGGTTGCTTGATTAAAACTGTTTCTCCCAGCTTGATTTTGCTCTCTCTTACACCTAGGTTTTGGTCTGCATACGTCTTCATTTTCTTCTTTTGTTCTGCGTCTCTCTCTGCCAGGTTCCTCTGTGTCTCAAGAAAGGTTTGTTGGCGAGCTGGTGCTGGTGATGCCACTTCTGGTAGAGTAGTCTTCTGCTTCTTCTGGTTTAGTGCTTCGCATGGTGAGATACCAGTAGTCGAGTGAGGTGTCGCCCGATACTGCCGTAGAAATTTGTTGAGCTTTTGTTTCCAGTTCTTGTGCTCAATAGTGGCGGTTCTCACGCATTTCTCTAGTGTTGGCATGAAACGTTCTGCATTGCCATTTGCCCTTGGCCAAAGAGGTGTAATCTTGCGGTGTTGGAAGCCTAAATGCTCAGCAAAGTTTTTGAAATCCACACCGTTGAAGGGAGGTCCATTGTCGCTCTTCAACACATCAAGGAATCCCTTGCCTTGCGAAAATTGCATCGAGCTTTGGAATAGTGGATCTGGCTGAAGTGGATGTGACAATTTCCACTTCTGGAAAACGGCTGTATTCGTCAATGACAACCATTAGATAGTCCCGAGAAGGGAGTGGTCCTAGGAAGTCCATCGCTACTTCTTTCCATGGAGCGCTTGGTAGTGGTGTCATCTGTAGAGGTTCGAGTCGCTGTGCTTTGGCCGTAGTTGCTGCTTGGCATGGTAGACAGTTGTCAACTTTCTCCTTCACCATCCTGTCTACACCGGGTAACGAGACATTCTCTCTGATGAGGCACTTTGTCTTTACAATTCCCTGGTGTCCAACATGTGTTAGATCTACAGCTCTATCCCTCAGTATGTCAGGGACTACGATCCTGTTTCCCCTCAGTATTGTTCCCTTGTGGCCCAATAGCTCGTCCTTCACTTTCCTGTAGTCTTGTACTTTGGGGTCTGTCCACTGATCGGTTTCTATGGCCTTGATAAGCGCCTGGAGTGAGCAGTCCTTCTCCGTCTCTGACTTGATTTCTTGCAGTGTCATCGCTTTTGGTACGGCTTGGTTGCATACGTAATTAACATAGTCCTCTGCAATGTTGCGTTCTTCGCATTCAGTGGCACTCGGGTGACGACTCATGAAGTCGGCCGGGTTCTCGGCGTCTTTTCCGGGTCGTTAGATAAGCTCAAAATCGTAGGGCATTAGCCTCAGCTTCCATCTGTCGATGCGGGCTGATGTTGGCTTGTGACTGTTGAAGATCCCAAGGAGTGGCTTGTGATCCGTGGCGATCGTGAACCTCGAAGCGTACAGGTAAAGATGAAAATGTTCAACAGCCCAAACTACTCCCTGCATTTCCCTCTCAGTCTGAGAATATCTGTGCTCGACATCGCTGAGTGCTCGGCTCGCATAGTTGATGACTTTACCGTCCTGTACCAGCAGACATCCAAGTCCGACGGGGCTTGCGTCGACTATCACTTCAGTCTTGAGCCTCGGGTTGAAGTACATCACATGATTCTCAGTCAGGGTGTCTTTGAGCTTGTCGAATGCTTGTTGCTGCTCGTCAGCCCATTGCCATGGCGTCTCCTTCTTGGTTAACAGTCGCAGCGGGGCAGTTATCGTGGCGTAGTAGTGACTTCACCTCACTGACATTCTCTAGTTCGCTCATGTCAGTGATCGCCTTGATCTTGTCTGGGTCTGCCTTGACTCCGTTCTTGCTGAAGATGTGTCCATAGAACTTGATCTCACTCTTAGAAAAGCTGGATTTGTCCTTGTTCAGGCTCAAGTCGTGTTGCTGGAGCCGTTCCATTACTCCACGGAGATTCTCGTCATGCTCCGTCTGAGTGTTCCCGAAGACGATAATATAGTCAGATATGTTCTTGCATCCCGGGAGGCCTGTAAGTATTTCCTCGGTTGCGTTTTAAAAGATCTCGGATGCCGCGTTGATTCCAAACATCAAACGCTTGTATCGCCGAAGACCTACGTGTGTGCTGAATGTGGTGATGTGACGGCTCTCTGGTGCCAGCTCGAGTTGGTGGTATTCAGAGGAGAGGTCTAACTTGGTGAATACTCAAATGAAGAATGATCCTCGCAGTTGTGAACACAATTTATGCAATTGCGAAAGAGAAGCCTGAAAAAGAAATTCAGGACTTCAACGGGGATTGAACCCATGACCTCGCGATTACCGGTGCGATGCTCTAACCAACTGAGCTATGAAGCCACTGACGTTAGGAGCAGGTCAATTGTGGGTTCATATGTTCCCGTGAAAGAAATGAGTGTGAATGATATATGAAATGAATCATATATGAACTGCGGAAATGAAATACTGTCGCTCCGTTGAGGTCTGCAGCTAAATCGTCGATCGTCGGCATTAGGTGCTTTTCTCGCTTCACAGCCTTGTTCACCTCTCTCATATCCACGCATATTCTTACTTGGCCAGAGCTTTTGGGGACTACGACGATGGGGCTCACCCAGGGGTTAGGACCTGTCACTGACTCGATGAGGTCTAGTTCTTCTAATCGATTCACCTCCATCTCGACATCTTTTCTGACATGAAAGGGGACTCGGCGGTGTGGTTGTTGCTTGGGTTTGACGTCAGGGTCTATGTGAAGCTTGATTACTTTCCTTTTGCTTTGCCAATTCCTCCCAACAGACTTTTGAATTCTCCGTTCGCGGGGAACTGAGAACTAGTTTTGTCAGTTTTGACTTGGTTGATGATCTTAAGCACACCCAGCTGTTTAGCAGTATTGAAACCCAGAAGGTTTCCTGAAGCACCTTTGACGAGGTACAAGGTTGTTTGGATGCTGTTGGCGTTCGCGGATATTTCTGCCTGGATGCTTCCCAGAAGAGGTAACGGTGTTGGTGATCCATAGGAAAAAATTCTGCGCTTGGTGTTTTCTGGACTTTTCCCCTTTCTCTTGTATATTGCCCCGAGGGTGTTTTCATCGATAAGATCAACTGATGCTCCTGAGTCGACCATCATTTCCACTTGGTTTCCGTCAATCGTGACTTTTTTGATCATAGGTTGTGTGTCACGGCCCACTGTGTACACGTACTCGTCTTTTTCAACAGTGTCTTGATGCGTGACATGTTAAACCGACTCGGGTGGGTTTGTTCTGCAAACGCTGGCAAAATGGTTTAGTTTGCCATATGAGCTGCACTGTCTGTTCTTCGCGGGGCAGGAGTCTTTGTGAGGGTATGTTCCACCACAGTTCCTACATTTTCCGTCTTGCTTTCGGGACTGGTCACGGTTGCGTGACTCTTGGCGATTTTGCTGGCGGCACTGTTTGCCCTTGTGTTGTGTTAGTGTTCCCTTTTTGTGTGGTTTTACCGAGTTCACAGTTTTATCCTGATTTTCAAACTCCTTCGCTTGTATTTCGCTTGATTCCAGGGCTCTACCAGCTTTCATGAGACCGGCTAAGGCATCGTTTACACGGACGCGGTTTCCAATCGACACGGTTTCATGACCTCGAAACCGCATCAAAAACGACACGGTTTCAAAGTGTTTACACGAAACCTATCCAACCGTTTACGTCATGGCGATCTCGTTCTCAGGCATTCTTCTGGAAGCATTTACCCGTCCATCAAACACGAGTTCTCCCAGGCCGAATCCAGAATCGTCGTTTTGCTTTCTCTTCGTTACTCTAGAGCGTATCGACGAAAAAGTCAACATTTCAAGACATCTCTGCCTGTTATTACGATATGCCTCTTGGTTTATAGAGAGTAAAATATATGAAAGCTGAAAAAAACGAACTTAAATTGTGATTGTGCAAAAAAGCGCTGCACTCCGTGCGGAGTTCACCATATTTACCCTTTGCGAGCCAGTCAATTTCGCACCAAAATAGGTAACCGTTTTTAAATCGATGCGGTTTCGCCGTTTACACGACCAATGAAACCGTATCGTTTTGAAAACGCTCCACTTTTGAAAGCGTTTTCAAAACGACGCGGTTCTGACAACGAACTCGACCGGCGCCGTGTAAACGAAAGGCGTAACCGCATCGAAACCGATGCGGTTACAAATGAAACCGCGTCCGTGTAAACAGTGCCTAAGTCGAGGTCCTCTCGCAGAACGTTACGCCGAAGGGAGTTTGACTGGCAGTTCAAGATGATTTGTTCTTTGATTTCCTTGTCTGGATTTGCGAAATCACAGTCTTCGCTAGGCTTCTCAAACGTGTGTGGAAACTGTCCAGAGTTTCGCCATCCTTTTGCTTTGCCTGCCGGAAGTTGTATACTTCGTATGTTATGTTGACTTGCGGAGCGAAATGAGCGGTTAATTTTTCGACTGCCTTCTTGTAATCTTTGTCTTCACCGACATCTTGAAGTGTATCGGCGAAGATCTCGTCAACCTCTGGACCGCCATAATGCAACAGGAGGGCTCTTTTCTGCTTGTCTTCGGTAATTCCCATAGTAATGATTAACCTCTCGAATCGTCCTAGCCATTTCTTCCATATGGGGCCAGCATTTCCATCAAGGTGAACGTCAAACGGTGGGAAGTTTGGTAGGCAAATCGCCATGGTTTTGATTTCGCGCAAAATCGCTTCGGAAATCTCTTTGGAAATCGCTTCGGAAATCCTACCAGATCCTTGTAGAACTCGCTTCGTGGGTTCTATGCTTGATTCTCGTCGCCAGATGTGGTGTTTACGCTTAAATAAACACTCAAAAAGCACTTGTTTGAACGCAACTGTAATTACTGAACGGGCAAGATGGCGGGATACAAAAGAGCGCTATCTCTCGTAGACCGCGTGGTTCATTTACATAAATGATTGACAGGTCTGAAAACACTACAGGAGCCATGCACATCCTTTGGGAACAGCCCTCTCTGCCGAAAGTGAAGTTCATCATTTGCTTTTGTGACACTAGCGTGGTTATGTTCATTAGCAACATCTGTTATGCAGCGGTGTAAGCATTAATTATTACTAGACTTCATCGCACTCCAGGCTTTGTATCCCTGCTGCGCGTCACGATCGGACAACACACACAGTATTGGAAAGTTAGCAGAGTATTGGAAGTTAGCAGAAACGGTTGGACAAAGAATAAACGACTGGACATATTGAAACAATCTCACGTTAGTTTGAAAATCAGCAGTACTTTAAACCAGTCAGCGTTTTCCTTGTCGGAGATACAATGTCATCTACTTCCAAGCAATTTAGTAGCGGAGGCAAACAGCTTTACATGCAGAGTCAGGGGTACCCAACGAGCCAAATCAACCAAAGGCTGTAGAAAGGCATTTTTAAGTACCTTATGGTGTTTGAAGTCTGTTTAAAGTGATGTTTTCATAAGCTAGAAGACGTTCATCTATTCGGGTTCCCTATATGAAAGTTTAATTGCCCGAAAATGTTAGGGAACAAAATCTTCCTTTGAGAAAATGCAAGCTGAAATAAACTTTCCACAAACTTTCTAGGGAACTATTTTCTTTCCGAAAATGCAAGCTGACATTTTTGACTGCCAAAAACAGCAATTACGACCTTTTCGAAAATCTCAGGGGCTTTGATTTCCCAATTGCGAATCTTTTAGGCCACGTTTTAGTTACGAAAATCCAAGTGCAGTCTTTAATCGACGCCCAAAGCTCAAGGCGAATTACCCTCCACCGAACAGATATCTACCGAAACTTGTCGCTAGGTGCCCCTGCAGAGTAGCAAAACATGGGCAGTACAGGAAATAACATTGTTTGTTGTAAGGCACTTTGATATCATATTACATTGATTCACTTAATTAAGAATAATATTTCAATAGTGTTACATGAAATTACAGCAATGTTACAACATGCAGTAATGACCACAGACTGTTGCACTACTACGTACATCAACATGTATTCCAAGAAAAGAAAAGGAGGGAAGATGTAAATAACTTTGATTAGTAATAATATATTAAAACAGTGGATAGCGTTGAAGGCGCCCTCTGATTCACTAGTCAAACTCCGAATATCCTTTGCTATTTACCTCCGAGCAACTCGCGAGTTTCGTGCTCCCTCGTGTGAATTTCGAAAAATATGGCGTCCCGGTTTGCATCCGTGACAAGCGAAGAAATCATCCAAATTTACGACGAAGCAGTCCCTGAAAACACAAAGAAAGCGACCAACTTTGGTTTGGCCGTGTTTAAAGGTAACGGTTTTTGTTTTTAACCCGGAGTTTATTGATAAAAATCAATGAGAAAGGTTTTGTTTACAAATGCAAATTTATCTTCCGTAGCCTCACTTGTTCTCTTGAAAACCAAAGTTGAATGATATTTTTTACAGAATGGTTTCAAATACAGAGAGTTTGTAACCCCATTTGAAGAACTGTCGCCACCAGAACTAAACAAATGTCTTCAGAAATTGTATCTGTCAGCGAGAAAACGGGCGGCTTGTTGTCTCAGTCCTTTGCGCATGGGAAAATGTTGCAATCGTTACTGGAATGTACGAATTGAAATCAATTTTTTGTGGTGTATATTATCTTACTGTTTTAGTATACACTAATTAACAACTATTCACCTCAGTGTCGGTGGCTAACAGTGGATATTTACCTCGCCGCTTCGAAGCTCGGTAAGTAACCACCACTAGCCACCTCCACTTTGGTGAATTGTTGTTAAGAGCAATTCTCTGTAAGAATCAAACAAAGTGGGAAATGAAAACGTTTGACCCCCCCCCCTCCCCCCCCCCCCCCCACTCAAATTTACATGAAAGTAGACCTTCATGGGGGATGTTCAAAAATGACCATTATTGAGGTCAAAACTTAACTGTTGCCATGGGAACACCGAATGTTTTTTGATGCCTGAGAACCCAACTTTGAACTAGAAAACTGTTGTGAAAACTACAAAATTCAAAACACTATTTCTGAAGTGCAATAAAACACCACAACTTGAGACTTATACCAAATGTTAAACTACTACTCTAGTTTTCCTCCATGTATATCGCTTGTTATTATGTTTATTCTGCATAGAATAAAACGGTAACTTAATTACACGTTGTCTCCGCCATTTAAATTTGTGAGTGAAACTAGCAGTACGTTTCTCTCACTTCCTCCAAAAGTACATCAGTTCTAGAACTATAAGTACACGGATAGTTTACAACAGTCACTGTAGCTACCAAATTTGTAAAACTTTCTGCGGGGCGGGCTTATTTGGTTGTCAGGGCAATCAGCAAAAACAATATGAAAATCAAGCTTCTTAAATTTTGCTAAAACTGACAGTCCCTCAGTTCGCTAGAAAAACCAGAAGAAGACCGAAACAGTTGTCAGATTAAAAGAATGTTGTCTGTCGATTAAACCTCTGATGAAAACAATCGTTTATGACCATCAATTTTGAAACAAACTGAGTCGAACTGAAGCTTACTTTACGGTTTGGTCCATTTCTTCACTTTTCGACTCGCTTTGCTGTACTCCTCAATCAGACTTCACCACTCGTTCCAAACGATGAAAAAATGCATTATCTAGAGTAGATTTCAACAAGCCAATGATTTTTCCCCAATTTACGGAGCAAAGCTGGAAGAAAACAACTGTCTTCAAGGTGGAAGCGAAAATAACCTTATGCTCCTTATGCCTTGGGAGATTAAAGGTCAGCGGTGTTTACCAGAAGTCTTCTTACTTTATGTTTTGTTCAACAATGTGTCCTTAGACGTAAGTTGTTGATTGCACATGTAATTTACATTAATTTGATCAGATTTTTTGTTCAGTTTTCGACTCGATACCTTCCTCCTGGTCCATGCACACTAGCACGAACATTCCCTGATGGAAGAAAAATTTGTTCGCAAGCTCATACCATTTTTTCGCCGCACAAATCTTATAAATGACACCGAAAACACAATTCGTCAATCAAAGTAATACATTGTATAAAAGATAAATGAAGGAATAGCTATTGTCCATTCTTATTTTCAATTTTATACAGCTGGCATGTCTATATGCTTTCATTTCAAGACATGTCAGTGCTTCATTATGACAGATATATCCTACTTTCAAGTACAATTTCTTCCAGCTCCTTAGTAATCAGGCCCGGCCATGGGTTTTGGGTATACGGTATCTAGAGCCATTGTAATTCAGATATATGGTATTTTTGTGTTACAACTCGAGTATAAAGTATCTGGTTCTTCCTGAATTTTAGGTATTCGGTATACAGACATGAATTAAAGAACCCACACACTGTTCGATAAGAGTAGGGGACGTAGTTCCCGGTGTAGTGGTCTATCTCTACCTTTCATCTGTCTTTGACATTCATGTGTGGGTTGGGTGGGTGGGTGAGATCAAATATGGACTGATAGCGGCAGCCAGAGGCGCCTTTACAGGCTGACGTCCGATCTCACCCCAGAGAAGCACTGTAAACTATCCCTGAAAAGCCCCGACGGGGAGAGGATAAGTAAGAATGTATGTATGTATGTAATTAAATGCTTCAAGATAATTTCAGGTATTAAGTATTACACGTTTTACAATTTTAAGGTATTTTAGTATCCTTTGGGGAAAAAACCGTGTATACTGGTATCCCACTACCCCCCCCCCCTCCCCCCCTCCCCGGGCCGGGCCTGAGTAATATAATTAATAGCAATATAAAAATAAAAACAACAGAAAAAAAAAACAGACAGACAAACAAAAAATCGGCTTTGTTCTTATCAACGAAATTTCATTGTTATGCTACGTGTAAAAGAACCTGTGTTAGAGAGCTAGCACATGCTCTTTAAAGGAGCAGTGTCACCGGGATTTTTGCTGTTTTTGGTTCAATTCTGCCAAAATTACTGCCTTTTACCTGTTATCGTGCAAAAAATGCTCCTACAGAACCAGCAAGATGAATTCCAATGAAATTTTAGCAAGGAGAGCTAACCATAATAATTTTTTTGGTGATTTTTCAATGCACAGCTTGAAATTTTGAAAAAACTTGCCAGTTTTTTCAAATCTCAATCCATTTCCATCCTCGTCATCTTAGGTGGAATACAGGAGTTTATAGTGTCAATGCAGTACTACAGTCTTTGGCAACAAAACTAGACCATTATTTTAAGGTTTCCACCGATGCATTGGCAGTTTTAAGCTTATTAAGTGATGGTACAAAAGCGTGACACTGCCCCTTTAAGCTACACTGTCTGCTGCAGCTTTGAAGCTGCAGCTCTCGACAATAGAAACAACACCGTTTACGAAGGGTTCCTTTCGTCGTCCTGAGATGTGCACATCGAACTCTTTGCAGATGGCTTTAAGCGTTGTCATTTTTAGCGATGATAATTCTTCTTTCGTCATTTGGCACAGCTGAAGATCTCCGTGGACTAGTGGATGCCCGCGGGACTCGTCCTCTAAAGACTTCATAAGATCATTTCTTACCTCAACTAGCATATCTTCGTTTTCATGTGCCTGATTTTCTGACTCACTGAGCTGCTTTCTTTTTGCCGCAAAGCGAGAGAAGTAAGAAGAAATTTGCGACGGTGTAAGGAACTCATCAATTGAAAACAATCGCTGATTGTTAGCGTCTTGAGCTTTGCGCATCTTCTTCGCCACTTCTTCACCTGTGGTCTTCGTACTTGATTTCTCTCCTTCTAAAAACTTACTCTCAAGAAAGGACTTCTGCTTTTCACTGAATCTTGCAGTTTTAGGTTTCGACTTTAACGCCCAGCCCATATTCAACAAGGGGGAATGAGGGTCACCGCTCAGGCTAACACTGGAGAGCTCCTTAGTTTGGCCTTCTTCTAAATGCTGCGCATAACTTAACTTAGCTCTGTCTTGAAGGGTGACTTTTTCCAGAGATCTGATATGCACACCGTACTCACAGTGTCTTTCGAGTGCGAAAGACTTTGTACAGCCCTCCTCCGGGTAAGAAAATATTTTGGCAGAAGCTTGATTGTTGCTGTCACTGGAATCTGAGCACTGGAATGAGCTGTCACTAAAATCTGAGCGGTCTTCCTTCTTTTCCAGCCTGTTAGTTTGTTTCGTTTCTGACACATCAGCCGTTATCTTGCTTTGTGCCCTTCTTTGAAATACGGCCGAAAAATCACCATCGCCAAAGGAGACGTTTTCAAGCCATGAAAATTCACTTTCCTCTGGCACTGCAAAACGGAGCAGTGATACAGTTAAGGAAATTCACCGCCAACAGATTTTTTAAATCAAAGTGAGCGTACTTTTTCAAGGAAATCTCTTTCTAAAACATATCCTGTGAGCATTTCATTTCAGGTACTTACGGATACATATGAGATACTGCTGTCTGTTGCTGTAACAGTGTGTCAAAAGTAATG
The DNA here is from genome assembly GCA_016490735.1 of Pachyseris speciosa. NCBI lineage: Eukaryota > Metazoa > Cnidaria > Anthozoa > Scleractinia > Pachyseridae > Pachyseris > Pachyseris speciosa. The sequence goes on along the minus strand of JAEMWC010000177.1, from coordinate 265,948 downwards.
GCGTAACGTGAGCATAGCAAAATATGATATTTTGGAGGAAATGCCAAACAAAAGTGAACATCAAGGTATCACTCATTCACATACTACTCAGCTCAGCTCACATTCGCATTATTATTATTATTATTTGTTTTTTGCAAAAGAAAATAATAATAATAATAATAATGCGGATGAATATCATAATTCGCATTATGGTTTCCAAAAAAAGACAAATGCATTTTTTGGGGTGGATCTCGTTTGGGTTTGCGCCATTTAAAATCTCCTCCTTACATTATAATTGTACTAACCAGCTTCAAATGTTTTCCAGTCGAAAAATTTCCCAGGACCGATGCTATAGGCTCTGAAAGCGTAAAATCCCCGGTCGCTGAAAGTAAAATTGTTTAAGGTGTTGATACTCTCCAACTTGTAGGTTTTCGTATTGCCATTGCTTGTCTCCACGACTGCGACGCGCACCCCTGGGATACCCCCACGTGACTCAATGGCCGTTTTCAGCTCTCTCGGAGTGGTAATAGAGTTACCTTCATTGACATAACTTTTAATATGAGCCTTGACTTGGGCAGCCTTCCGATCACAGGAACCTTTCCCTCCTTGGGGATCGCTAAAATCGATTTGCTTCACTTGCACACCAGTGCGCGTTGACAGGACCCTAGCGGAAAGAATGGTACATGAAGAGTGATAACACCCAGCATTGTCCTGACGGAAATATGCCGCAGTTATCTCTGGGTGCTGCTCCTTCAATGAACGAAGCACATGCTCCATGATCAAAACTACTGTCTCACTATCCTGAAGGCCAGATTCCAGTATATGGATGAATGTCTGTGCCTCGAGGCGTTCAGCGACTTTTCTTTGGCACACTGAAATATGCCACGAAATACCTCGTTTTCCAAAGAAATCGCTTTGAGCTTCTCTATACCGTGATGGTAGAAACTTCATAGCGAAATCTTGAACAATCAGGACACGGGATGAATTCAAAGATTGTAGAACGTCCAGCCGAGAAACGTCTTGATGAACTCTTCGAAGTTGGTGTGCTTTCCATTCTGAAATGGCTTGTTTAGCTTTCTGGACCAGGAAAAGGGTTTCATCTTTGTCGTCTTCGCACAAGAATTGTGTCTTTTCCACCTGTTTTTGAATCTCGTGCAGCACCTTAAGAAATAGGAAAATACTCTGTGATAAACACTAATGTAATAAGCTATCTCTCGCACTCGTCTCCCTCTTTATAATAGTACAGAAGGTGTAAATCGAAATCGAAGAAATTAATGAAAATGAATTTCGTTAACCTTAAGATATGACTCACCTGAGTAAGTTTAAGGCATCTACCGCAGGATTCACTGTGTTCGTGATTGCATGGCAGTTGGAACACACTGTTTTCCACGTCACTTAATGAAAACGCTCGGCAATGATCAGGAATGGTAGACTCGGAAGAGACATGAACCTAGAATAAATTAGGAGGAAGTCAATTAGAGGAAAGTTGTATGGAAGTAGAATGAATGAAAGCAAACAAGATCTAGACAATTTATATTTTAGGAGATAATGCAATTTATTATACCACCGTAAGGCAAAATGCATTGGTGAACTGATCTATGTAGGGCCGTACGGGTTGACGCGAGCTGGTGTGGAGGCCCCATTCACGTCATCTGTTTATATAGCACGTGCGCACTCTACCGTTCATTGAGTTTTCACGCTCATCTTTCTGAAATTCCCCAATAAAATTAAGCATAAAACAATGGTGGTACGATAAGATACTTATTGACTCAGATAGGTCGGCCAGACGGGAAAATATTTGGCTCTCTGTCGGCCAGACGGGAAAATATTTGGCTCTCCGTCTTGGTCCACGGACCTCGCTGCGCTCGATCCGTACTCGAGCCAAATATTTTCCCGTCCGGCCCTCCCACTCCAGGTCAATAAGTGCATATTATTATTCTGAAAGCAAACACATCAGTAATCGGAATAGGTACTTTGTAGTCTCCTTTTAAATACTGCTTTCCATCCTTGAGCGCATCCTTGAGGCAAACAGCAGTATTTCCGTCAAGCCCCACTTCTGAAAGCTTGTCTACAACATCGATCAACTCATCAAAAGATCTTGCGCCATCAGCTAAGTAGTTATCGAGGCCCTGCATACACCGTCTGATGGAAGCACCGCAACTTTCTGAAAGAATCTTAAACAAGGTACTTCTTCCAAGTGGGCAACTGAATTCCATCTCTTGACAATACTGATAATACTGGTTTACCAGCCGGGAAGGAATTAGCAGACGCACTACATTTGGAATTTCCAGACCTTCTCCGTTGGAGAGTTTGAGCTTTCGCTTCCCAAAAGGAAGATCTTGAATTACGTGTTGACTGGTTATGAAGTCAATAAAATGTTCGAGTCTTACTGGATCCACTTTCTCTCGAACTGCCATAGGCATTTGGGGAAGTGGCGCTCCCACTCCGTACTGCAGACGATGAAGACGAGCTGAATGGAATCGATACCTCGAAAGCCCAGGAATAAGTTGTTCAAGGTCTTTGAACGACAATTTGTCTGCCATCACACTTAGTATTTGCTTCCTGGTACTGTGATGTGTGGCTTGTTTGTAACTCTCAACAAGTGCAGTTAAGAGAGAAGCCTCTGAACTTGAAGGTTCATTGTATCACTCGTTGATCTGTGACGACTCCTTTAAAGACCGCCACAATAACCCAGCATCATTGGGAGCTACAAGTTCAAGGAGAGTGCTGACAACTTCACTCATCTTTGAAGTGTAGAATCGCTTTGTTCTTTCTGAGGCATCCACCCACGAGACCTGCATTGTACGATTTATAGGTTTGTGTCCATCAAGAGTCAGAAGTTTGTTTACAGCCTGCAATTTTTCAACGTGTGCGTATTTACTTGCATCAGTTTCTACTGCACTCTCCTCTGTACTCTCTGCTAAACAAGGAGAATCCATCCGCCAAGACAGATCCATCCCTTTAGGTGTCAATATTTGTGTTGCAGCTGTTTCGCGAAGCCTGTTCCAGCAGGACACTTTACTGGTACGGCTTGCTTTCTCACAGTCACTCTATCAAAAAAAAAAAATAATAATAATAACGCTGAGATAGGGAAGACTACCTAGGCATTCCTCAGTAAAAATAATGAAAAAAGTTAACATTTGTAAGATGGAAACTTGTAAATCATTTTATCACAATCAGGCTTATTCTGACCTGCAACCCGCTTTCATTTGTTTGAACTCTGTAAGCAAGTATTTCCCTGCACCCTCGACAAATGGCTAAGAAAGGAAGAGAAAAGAATAATAATAATAATAATAATAATAATAATAATAATAATAATAATAATAATAAAGAAAAACAGGTAAATGCACACACTTTTATACGTTGGATCATAAATCTCAAATTTGCATCTCAGTGAGACTGTAGCTATGGTGCCACTGAAATCAGGGTTTAATGAATTTGTTCACTCACGCATTTCATCAGATAATTCAATTGTGATTGCCATAACAGGTTAATAAAACCGACTTTTCAAAGAGTGGATGCCCACGATGAAGAAACAGGAGGCCAAATTGCCAACAGTGGATCGCGAAGCTACGTTAGTTACCAAAACAAAGATTCTAACCAGGGAGTGATGCAAATTGTTGCATTAACCTGTCGCACTCATCATCTGACGGGCCTACCGGTAACCAGCAGAAACGTCACTATCTACATCTGAAGTAGCTACGTTGTTACACAGATGGTTTTACATTTTATTGTGATTCATACTTAAGTTTATGTGTTTGTTCTTACCGGAACCCACGGGAACGATAGTTCCTGTTAGTTGCTTGATAAGGACAGAGTGCCTTTTCAAAACAGAACGATCCCCTTTCATTTTGGAGCCTTTATGATTAGTAAGTTCAGTAGGAACTTGGCAAGTCCTCCGTCTGCCTCTCCAATATATCCCCAGTCGATCACGATGATAACTGCATATCTTTAAGGTCGTTCCTTCAGTGCGTGTTACATCGAAAAACCCTAAAACAAAACCTTGAGCTATAAAAAGCGAAAAAAACAAACGTTTTCCGTTCAAGTGGATATAGGACGTGGGAACACTGCGCATTTCTTAAGAACATGGCATGCGGCTAAACCTTGATAATAGAAAATCTACCTTATTATTCACAACAAGCAGTTCTGAGAAAAAGACCCTTAAAAAGCCATCAAACCAGGTCTTTGCACTTAGAAGTCCACGTTTCCGCTAATCCGGTCCAATACTTACTTTACGAAAACCAATTTGAAGTACGAAAAAGTTGTAAAAAATTGCGCACAAAATCGTTAGAATCTGGTCGCGTGCGGCCAAAAAAGTTTCTATACCAGTTGCCGACTACCTTTTTGATACGCGTTCGACATGCTTGATTGTTAGAAGAGAAAAACAGTATTCAACTCACCTCCACGACGAAGTAATAAATCAATTTCATCACAAACATCTTCTTTGCACTTGCTAAGACCGTGAGTTTTTAAGTGGCTCGATATGTCTCGATCACAATCCCTTAGAAGAAACAGTTCTTCCTCGCTGCTTATACAAGGCAGTGAGGGAGTAGCAAAACAACAAATCTCTCGGGAAATCTCCATACGAGAATAGCAAATCCGATACGCCTGAATGCCTGCGTTAATAAACATCTATGTTGATAAACACCGCTGACCTGGTCGCGGCATGTTTCACAAGATTTGTCGTATTTGATTCGAATTTCCGAGTCTTCAAAGCTTCATTTAATGTAATCTTTCTCAAAAGTGTTTACCAACACACGGTTTCGTTTTGTATGAAGCGAATGGTGAAGTCTGTTTGACAAGTACAACAAAAGGCCAAGGTGGAAACTTACGCGTACGTTAACTCCATGTCGGCTTGCTTTGGTACCAACAAACCTGAATTTAGTGAGCAGAAGTAAAACAATGCACTGCTACTGGAGATGAATAACAAGACAAGCTGGAAGAAAAGGTTCAGGAGACTGGATTTATACATAATACGAGCGCTGTGGGGAAAGAACTAACTCCTTCAACGCGAGTCAACAAGTGGAGAAATGGACCAAACCGTAAAGTAAGTTCCAGCTCGACTCAGTTTGTTTCAAAATTGATGGTCATAAACGATTGTTTTCATCAGAGGTTTACTCAACAGACAATATTCTTTTATTCTGACAGCTGTCTCAGTCTTCTTCTGTTTTTTTTTTTAGCGAATTGAGGGAATGTTAATTTTAGCAAAATTTAAGAAACCCGATTTTCTTGTTGTTTTTGCTGATTTCCCTGAGAACCAAATAAGCCCGCCCCGCAGAAAGTTTTACAAATTTAGTAACTACAATATCTGTTGTAACCTATCCATGTAGTTATAGTTCTAGAACTGATGTACTTTTGGAGGAAGTGAGAAAAACATAATGCTAGTTTCACTCAGAAATTTAAATGGCGGAGACAACGTGTAATTAAGTCACCGTTTATTCTACACAGAATAAACATAATAACAAGCGACATACATGGAGGAAAACAAGAATAGTAGTTTAACATTTGGTATAAGTCTCAAGTTGTAGTGTTTTATTGCACTTGAGAAATAGTGTTTTGAATTTTGTAGTTTTCACAACAGTTTTCTAGTTCAAAGTTGGGTTCTCAGGCATCAACAAACATTCGGTGTTCCCATGGCAACAGTTAAGTTTTGACCTCAATAATGGTCATTTTTGAACATATCCCATGAAGGTCTACTTTCATGTAAATGTGAGTGGGGGGGGGGGGGTCAAACTTTTTCATTTTCCACTTTGTTTGATTCTTACAGAGAATTGCTCTTAATTATTATATGATTGCCTCTTTCAGTTGTCAAAATGAATCAATTCTCCTGCTGTGATTGGCTGCCCGCGAGGTGAAGATGGAGCCATCTTGACCGCTCGGGATAGCCCGTTCGTCTCGCGTTGTACTGTCATTTAATAGCGTCCTTTGAGTCATATAATAAATCCTTTATTAACCAAGCTTATTCGGTCAAGATTGCGGGATATTGGCCTCGTTCTTTTTTGGCGTGTTTATGGACCTCGACTTCGCCTCGGTCCATAAAGACGCAAAAAAGAACTTTGCTAATGTCGCGCTATCTTGACCTCACGCTGGGCCAATAACCCATAAATATATAATTATTGTAAACGCTCTATTTTATATTTGTAAATAATTACCCGGGCTGCGCGCGTCTCGCGCGGCGCCCGGGTCTTAAACTACCGACGGTTTTTCTTTTTCGTCGTCGAGTATCATCCACAAATGGCACTTCCGGCGTTTCTGCGCAAGTGCTAACTATTTTTAACAACAGTGATGCGTGTTGTCACGTATGGGAAAATGTCGATTCATCTTGTGGCTTTTTAAGTCTGAACAAACAATATGTTAAGAGAAGTGTCTATGCGAATGTTTGGAAGTTCAACGGCGAGAAGAAAGTTTTTAACATGAGTAAACTTAACGGCAGATGGACTGCCGTGTTTCCCCGTGTCTACTTCAGTAGACAGCGAGTAGTCTCTAATTTTGGCGACGGATTGTGGGGGCACGTGCGCGCGCGAAGTTGCGAGGAGACGCGACGCGAGGGGAGCGCCAAAAATTAGAGACTACAGACAAAGGGAGTTTGACCTTTCACGGCCGAGTGATTCGCGTGTAAATCTCATATCAACAGCAAGAATGATGCCTGTTGTCACGTATCGGAAAACGTCGATTCACCTTGTGTTTTTGAAGTCTGAACAACTAATATGTTAAGACAAGTGTCTATACGAATGTTTGCAAGTTCAACAGCGAGAAGAAAGCTTTTAACATGACCAAAATTTAACTCCAGATGGACTGCCGTGTTCCCGTATCCGCTCTATTGAGATGTACATTTTGTTGAATAACTCAAGTACGGGATATCACACACCTCTGAGACTTTGACAGGTAGTTTATTTACTATTTTCCCACAATATCTCAATTTCTGGACTTTAATTTTTGAATGATAAGCGATTATATTTTACAAATGTACTAGCGTCCCTTGAAACTGTCCAGAAACGTTCCTTTCTTGTGTTTCAAATGACCCTGGATTGACGTATTTGTAAACAGTTTCACTCTGCTAATTAATTTTCTACTCACATTTCACCGAGACTCCATTCACATTTATGCGAAAAAATGCTACATCGTTCGATAAGCGTTTCCTTTCTCAAACAATTATCCATGGAAGCGAAAACAAGTGTGCTTAGTTTTTTTTTTTTTTTTGGAATCAATACACTATTTTTATCATCTTGCATAACGATAAACCTCTGTGGCCTAAAGGTCATTGTTCCTGCCTGTGACGCAGCTAACCCGGGTTCGATGTCCTTTAGTGTTTTCCGTTTACTTTCTGTTTCTCTTTTTCTTGTTCTTTTAGAAATATTTTTTACAATTGTTATAATTATTGTGCTCAATGGTTGAGCTGTATTTTAGAGGAATATATGTTGATAGGGGTCTAAAGAAATAGACTCCAACACAAGCTAAACACAATGCGTCCGATGTAAGAAAAACAGACTTCCCTCTATTCTTTTGTTTAGCACTGAGTTAGGGATACAATACTGTTTTTTGCAAGCCCGGGTTTAGGCTAATTGTAGCCTCTTGTTTTATCTATAAAATATTGAATCAGTAGTGGATCATTCTGGAGTTTTCGTTTGTAGATGTAATAGCACATAAAGAGATTTAAGGTGTAATTTAGTTTTCTCTTTAGGTTATGCGATGTATTGATGAGACCAAATAAGACTTCTTCCGTCGTAAGGATAAAGGAGGAGTTATTGCTTGAGTTGAACCATTGGAACACCTTATTAGTAATTAAAAGACTTTGTAAAATGACAGTTAATTCAAGTATGATCAATAGAATCTATTTCTCCACAGTAGATATTTCCATGATCTTGAATCAGTACAGGAAATAATTGTTTTGCCTGTGATAAGCAACTGACGGCGGATGAGACTTGATCCAAAACACGTTTGTCGCTTAAAAAGTAGCATTTTTTTCAGCGTTATTTCTACTGAACACCCAACCAGTTACCCATATGGTCTATACCATTGACATCTTCATCGATTATTTCATGTTAATATGTTTTCATGGTTTACTTGCTGAAGCTAAGTTAGCTTTGCATTTGGTTCTGATAATTTTATCTTCTCAATCAAACTTGCGTTCACAGTACAAGGTAACCTGTCATTAAAACGTGAACTTGCCGGTGGAATGATTATTAACAACGAATGCAACGAATTAACAACGAATGCAAGGGATTCGAGACACCGAGAAACAGATGAAACCACGACGCCGAAGGGGGAGTAGTTCTATTGTTTCGAAGCGTTTGGAACCTCTGATGAAACCCGATGCACGAGTTGTTGATATGATTCTCCACTGAAACATTGACACCGAATTATCAAATGCCGCATTCTTTTAATCGCCATTGAATGTACTGACTTGCCGTATTTAGTCGGCATTAGGTGTAACAATGTGCGAATTAGGAGTGTCTAGGTTTAGAGAACCTATAACGGTAGAAAAGAAAGAAATTGTAGACGATTAATTTATTCACCCGTAAACGAAATAATATAAAGATTTAGCCAAGCCTAAAAGCGGAGCTTTTGTACTGGCTTTTGTTCTAGTATTGAACATCTACGCATAGCTTTCCTTGCGCCAATATTTTATGTTTAGAGCAGTCAACAGGAATTGGCCGCGCTGTTTTGCTATAAAAAAAATCTAGGTGTTTACCTTGATTGGATACCACCTAGATGACGTTGTCGATTTCACCGTATTACGTTACGTCATATCCCTTCACTGCAGTAACTTATCAAGTATTTCACAGTTCTAAAAATGATGCAAAACTTGAAAACTCCTAACACTTAATAGGAATTCAGTGTTATCTGCTATTTTAAGGCGCACAATGGAGTTTGATTAAGATCTTCGAATTCATTTTCCTTTACACCCACTTGTACAGGGCGCTATTAATGTTGCGCTTCTGACCATTGTTATGGTTGGCCACTACCAAGTAAGTTTGACCTTTGTACTCAAATGACGTCATATCACCCGCTCCGTGTGTTGGAATCTCTTGGTAGGTTACAAAACGTGACCCTGAGGCCTGTAATATCATTGAATGAGTGTTGTAACCCTGTCCATCAGTTTCATGATTGGCCACACCCAAGAAGGTTTGACCGCTGATCACAAATGGATGGAGGGACATAGCTCCACGAGTGGGAATGGATTGAAACAGAGCAAACTTGTCACCGTTCCACTTATAAATGAAGGAATCAGTATCGTATTTACTTCCAGAAAATTGGTTGGCAAAGGCGAGGAAATTGTGACCATTGACTTGAAAAAACTTCACATCGTATGCTCCATAGGTTTGAAGAGACTGGAGTTTGACAAAGTTGCCACCAGACCACTTAAACACAATAGAGGGAGTGGCATAATTATTTCGGGAGCCGTGATAGTTTGAGAATGCGAGGAAAGTGTCATTTTTTATTGCAAATGCCGTACATCCTGTAGCGCGGCCTTCAGGTGATATTTCTTGAAACTTGACGAACCTAACGCCACTCCATTTGAAGATGACTGTTTTTTTGGAATTGGTACTTGCATCAAGGTAGCTAGCCCATGCCAGGTATTTGTCATCATTTATTGTAAAAAATGTGACGTCGGCGTCTCCTCTTGTTGCTATTGCCTGAAAAACAACAAACAGCCTTCCATTCCACTGAAAGATCACGGAATCTAGCTCATACGTCTGATCATACCAATTAGCCACGGCGATGAAATGTTTGTCAGCGATTGAAAAGTACACAAGACCACGAGCACCTCTAGTTTGAAGGGTCTGATACAAAGCGAATTGTTCTGTTGATTCTTCCATCTTGTAGACCATGGAGTGTGTTTTGTGCTTGTTATTGTCGCCATAGTAGTTGGCAAAGGCGAGAAAAGGGGTTCCATTGATGGTGAAATGTTCCACTCCATAAGCTCCTCGGGTTGGTAGATCTTGAATTTTCTCAAAGAAGTGGAAACCAGGGGAGCAATCTTAGATTGAAAAAAATCAAAATGAAAAGAGTGTTAACCGAATAATATTTGCTTTTATCTCATTTTGCAGTCTCTCCTAAGCGTTTTAGCGTGACCGCTGAGAATTGAACTCTGTTTGTATCGGAAAACCATGGTTTTTTGGAGAAAGCTCAACTGCATTAATTTATTCAAAGGACACAAGTTGAAGTTTCCGAGCCTCTATGCAACGCCTTGAGAGCTTCATTGGCCCTTCACGCACTTTAAATTGAATCTTCGTTTTGTGTTAAGGAAATCATAACGCGCACTGGGTAATCTTTTGGGTTTTGAGTTTCCTTTGGCCCATTTTAGGTTTTCCTTATCTAAATGTTAGTTTCCTTAAAAATCCCCTCCAGACGTCCAGTTTTTTCGAACGAATTTAACTGATAATCGGGAAAGCCTTTATATTGTTCCAGGAAGAAAGAACACTGCATAATTATTTCTATAAGGATAAAAAGTTACGTACTGTGTGACTTGATACGTGACATTTTCGTGCTCCTTATAGAAGCCACGATTAACGGAAATGCAGAGTTGTAAGGTGAGTTATGTTTCTCTGGAGGAACCTTCTTTCCCATAAAGCATTTCACAATTTTGCGTGGAAATTTCCGGATGCATGCAAGTATCAAGGGACAGATCGACTATGAGCATGGCAACATGATAGAAGTGGAGAGGCTCACTTTAGGACACTCCAGAGATCGTATCACCATCTAGTTGTGAATGAGATAGGGTGCTTACCATTTGGCAGAAAAATCCGGATGGAATGACCGTTGAATAATGGTAAGCTATTTTCCGAATTTATCCACCAACCGGTTGAGATTAGCGCTAAACCATTTACTGCAAGGCGTTCCGTGATGCGCACCCACTCGTTCTAACGCAAAAGGAAACGGAACGTTTCGGTCAAATGGTAAGCAAATTTCCGAAATTCCGTTCCGAACGGAAAAAGAGGACTACCTCTGGAGGTTGCCCACAATTTCGAAAATATTTTCCTAAAAGTTACCTTACCATTCGACTTCAAACCGAAAGTTCCGGATTTTTCTGACAAACGGTAAGCACCCGTAGACTTTAGCAATACGAAGAACAAACATGTGCTAAAAGTGCAAGAAAGACAAGAGGCTGAGAGTCACAAAGAGTGGTTAGAGAGCTTAAGCAACGACGACGGCGACGGCAACGAGAACGCAACAAAACAATAAGCTTAATGAGCAAAAACAATAGTGTAGCTCTGCACGTGCGTTTTACATTTTGGTGCATTTCTTTGCCGTCCTCAGCAAAACAACAACGTGAAATGACCAAATTTTTGGTTTTGTGAAGAACGTGAGCGTATGACGGTGAACTCTTCTTTCATTTTCCCAATGCCGTTTTTACTAATTTAGTTCCAGGATAGGTCGCCAGCATATTACAAGTTAAACAAGTTGGAAAAATTGCGAAAGAGTTACAATAACGAGAAGTTACACTTTGGAATGACCTTTCCTTTGCCGTTGCCGTCGTCGTTGCTTAAGCCCTCTAATAGTAAGCGGAGAAAACGGCTGGACAAACAAAAACAAAACAAAACAAAACAAAACAAAAAACGCGAAGAATACCACGAGGCCTCTCAGCGGCAAGGCGCTCAAGGACATGGAGAAATTTGCGGTTCGGTGGTTCGCTCTAGGATTAAAGATCAGGGGCCGGTTCCTGAAAGGTGTAATAATTCTATTCCAGGTATAAATTTGCTTTTCCAAAAGATATTCCTGGAATAAGGGATATTTATCCGTGGAATAGAGTTATTACACCTTTCAGGAACCGGCCCCTGCTCAACTAATGGAAGGAGAACTTAAAGGGTTTATTGAACAGACCGAAATGAGTTAGAGAGGCAACCTGATCTGAATGAAGGATCCACGTAAAAATAAATAAAGGCTGGTGTCACTAAACTCTCGAGCTTTGTGGGTGAAAACAAAACCCGGCTTCTATCTTTTCATGAGTTCTTACAGAAATTTAAGATCAAATGCAATTTTCTGCAGTACTTTGGCCTCACTTCTGCAATACTGGGAAAGTGGAAGAATTGTTTAAAAGAAGAAAATCAAACTAATACGACTAATTTACTTGCCCTTGATAAGATGACTTGCAAAACAATACACAGATTACTGGTCGATAGTCAAGATTCTAATCCGCCAACGGCATAGAAGAAGCTGACGGAAATGGGATTCAGTAAAGAAGAATGTCAGAAAATTTATTCTCTACCGTTTGTTGCCACAATAGAAATAAAACTTTCAATGTTTCAGTATAAAATTATTCACAACATACTTTACACAAATGCTGTTCTTTACAAAATGAAAAAAGTCGAGGATCCTTTCTGTCCTTATTGCACAAATGTCGAGCAAACAGTCACCCAGACTTTACTGGTTGGTACCAGTGCATTTCCAAAGAAACTTTAACTCTTGGTAAGAAAGAAATCATGTACGGCATCTTGAATAACTGGTCCATTTGTTCAGCCCTAAACCATCTTATTCTTATTGGTAAATACCGAATCCATTGTGAAGCAATAAATAGAGTCAATTTTTGTTTTTGCCGATTTTAAATCGTTATTATATCAAAAGATTGAAACAGAAAAATACATAGTATTCATCAGTTCAAACAAATGCAGCACTTTTTACGAGAAACGGGCCAGATTATTAAATTAACACCCAATTTCAATGTTATTGTTTGTATAGTTTTTTTTTGTAGTTTAATAGTTAGAATTTGTTAAATGGGATTCATTGTAAGCTTCGTTACATGTGTAGTATATGTGCCTTGTTTTCTTGCGTCCCTGGTATGGTATATAATTTAATACCATCGCTTTGTAATGTGTGTTTGACTGTCAAATAAAGAACTTCGTTCAAAAAAAAAATTTAAGGCTAGTGGAGCCGAGTAAATACATGAAACAAATAATTGAAATAAACATCACAGGTTAAGATTATCCCAACTGCAGGAGGCAGATAAGTTGGCTATTTACAAGCTTGGCCGAGCTAGAGCGGGACCTGACCCCTGTGCCACCGCATTGCAAATCCAGCGCTCTAACCGCTCGGCCAACATGCCACCCTGCTCTTCCATACAAGACTAATCACCATGGCGGAGATCAACGAGCATTTTAGAACTTGTCAATTCAAAAATTAAATCGACCTTATTTAACGAAGGTAACTTTGTAAAAACAGTCGGTAGACAAACCTGACTGTGGCCCTCGAATTCCGGATCAAATTGGCAGTTTGAAATTTTGGGCTTTCACTTAAGGGGATAAAAAAAGTACCTGTAGAAAAACCTCGCGGAGCAAGAACGTGAACAAACAACAAACACAACCCAAATATGACGCCGAGTCAGGGATTCAAACCAAATTCCCTTGGGAACATCACATGACCTACATTGGGAAAACAAAATGAACAAGCTAAAGAGGTCTATTGGTGACAGTGACTTACCCCTGTGAGCCTCAACAGACGGAGATACTAAGTATTGGACAAGATTCTCC
>JAEMWC010000177.1:237500-240000 GCA_016490735.1 Pachyseris speciosa | reverse complement strand
TTAATTTTCATAAGGTTCTATCAGGAACAAGATACACATGGTATGTGTACATTAAAAACATTTTAAACTTTGTTTTTGGCTGAAGCCTTAACAGAACACTGTCACATAAGCACATTTGCCAGTTACTCAAATTTAAACTTGAAAAATTCAGTTTGGTGTGCCAAATTTAAATTGGCATGGACAAGTTGGCAATGGTTATAGTAAAAAGTTCAGAAACTCTGGGCAAACATGAACATTTGATTCCTTTAAGAGAGGAAAAAAGAATTGTTAAATGTTTTGAAGTCAACTCATGACAGTGGCCCCTTAAAGAAACATTGAAATTATGAGAGGGCAGAGGTGAACTTGTTCACTGCCACTCTCTTTGTTGCTTCTTGGCGTCTGTCTTCACAAAATAGAAATACATTGCCACACTCGGTGGGGCATATATTTAAATATTTAACAAGCCACATGAAGCCCCACTACAATGCCACGTTGCTTGTCCCCAGAGAAATCACTTCAACTCCCTCCAATGCAATACACAGCAGGGCCCAGTTGTTCAAAGCACGATTAAGCTATGTAATCACGGGTTAGAGCAAACTTTGAGTACAGTCTAAATTGTAAATACTGGTAATGTTCAACAAAAACATTTCAAAAAGACTGTCATCCTTAAGTTTTGATTGGAATTTAACTTTACTTTAAGCACACAATTTGATTTACAAAACTTTCTCAACGAGTGAGATTAAGACTTCAGTTAACTCTTAATCCTGGGTTAGCATTAATCGTCTTTCGAACAACCGGGGCCAGGTCCTTACGTCACCAATGCCTATAATCCTGGAGAGCTTTGGTGTTCCTTGTTTCCACATCAATGGACTCTACATACATCCTACAAAAAGAATGTATTCAGTGCTTGAGTATCTAGACATCAGTTTCAGCATGATTATCTTTTTATCCAAATGTATGCATTGTAAACCCCAGATATGAAATTTAAAAGTTGTCATTATTCCCCACTGTTGCATGGTCTACCTGAGGCAGCCATTATTAGTGGTCGTCATGCAACAGTGCTCCCTTAGTGTTGTGTCAACCACTAATAATGGTTGTTTGGGAGACTGCACTGTCAGAGTCACTGGTACGTAGATGTTATGATGCAAACAAACAAAACTGCCATGTCCATTTCAGTGAAAAAGCAACTCAAATATATAATCTGCTTGAAGTTACAGTATAATTATGATCACCCATGATTATGATTTTAGAGGAAACATTTACTATTATCCTAAATAGTTGCCAAAGAACTGATCTAACTCAGCCTTCATGTTAAAAGAAAGGAAATATACACATTTAACTATACAAGCTTCTGCCTCATATCAAAAAGACTACAACTTGTAGTTTGTTCTGTGTGATATGAATGAAGTTGCATGAGATTACAAGTACATCTTGAAAGTGAGGTGCTACTAACATAAAAAACACATAGTCAAACACTCAAATAAATAAATCTCACACAGCCAAATGGCCCAGAATAAAGTGAATAATAATAACAATAACAACAGCAACAACAACAACATTGCAATTAATTCACTTGTGGCTGTGTTTAACAGGGTTGACTGTCCAAATTTAGCAACACACAAATAAAAATATTTCAATTCCTGCATCCTGAGAAATATTTCCTGCACAGCAAGAAACAAGGTATACAACATTTTCCTTCATTAATATTCTTTGGAACAAATAGCCATGTTTGCCATCTAACCAACAAGCACAGCATTTGTAGTTGAATTATGAAAGGTTCATTTCTTTGCCCTTTTGGATTTGTAGCAGACTTTCTTCAAATTAAGATGTATGCTTAAATACTTTGTACATGATCATGTAGCCAATAATTGCCACTATCTCAAAACTTACCTCGTCATTTTATAAGATTATCAATGGACTCTTGCTTATATTAACTGCAGACTGTATTGAGAAATCTTGCTAACTCTTCATCCATGGTTATCTAAGACAAATAACACAAATAACAAGTTTATTTTCCTCCGTTAGCAATGCAACACTTTCATAAGTTGACAGACATTAACATACAAGAAAACTTTTGAAAATAATTGTTCATTTCTTGTTCGGACGCCATACTATTATAAATTCAGTGAAACTTCAAACTATTTAGTTAAGTTGAGACTGAATAATCGTCTTTAGAACGGATAGAGATGGATTACAACGTGAACGCTTCGAAGTTTTGTGCTTGTATTTTGCTACAAGAATCATTCAATAACTCGTTGTGGTTTGCTGTTTCTGCGAAAATTCACTTGAATTAATATATTTCTCTTGGTCTTCGATCGAGGAGCACTGAATGAAGGCATTTAATCGTGATTTTCGGAAAGGTTTACGGGAGGAAAATCACAACCGTTAAGCTAACACGTTACATGCAGCATTCACCACCGCCTCCTTTGTCAGTATTCTTACAAATAAACTGTTAAAGCGAGACAAATCGACTAAAAAGAAACACAAGTCTCTAAAACACTTACCTGATAGAGTTTCTTTC
>JAEMWC010000177.1:210000-232500 GCA_016490735.1 Pachyseris speciosa | reverse complement strand
ATGACGCCCTCACTGAATTTCACTGATTCCTGAAAAATTGTGCCATATACACTTTAAGCTGACAGTTCTTCATTCACACAAAACGATAGAAGACCAGCGCATAATTCTTGTACAGTTAGTTTAAACCAATACCAAAACTTTAATAAAAGTCAAAGTTTAAAACCTTGATTCCCATTTGTCCGTCTCCTCCTCGAATCCCTTGCTCACCCTTGTCGCCCTAAAAATGGGAAAAGAGTAAAAATTTGCTTGAAGTCGATTTGAAAACTGTTGATGTAACCTCGTTCCCAGGGCTTTTCCCACTTAACTTCCCGGAGGAAAAAGCCCTGGGACGAAGTTGCTGTTGGTCACCGTTGCTGTTGTTGATAACAAAATAAGGGAGTGTTCGTTGTATTTTCACGGTGACATTATTTGACTACAGCAACCAGAATTTGGCTTGCTTTTTTTTCTTTCTCATTTAAATTTTGCGATCCCAGTGCGGCAAAAATACATTATCTCTAATTTGCATTACCTGAAGTATTCTGGTTAATGGTCGAATTATGTCATCATTACCTTGTCCTTTTGACTTTGAATATCTAGCAACCAAATGCAAGCCAAATATAGGCAAGACTCAAAGATCAGGATCCCGTTCAACTTACCATTGCGATATAAAATGTTTATTATTAATATTGTTCAGACATGCTCCGGTAGACCGACTGCGGTCAGCAGACAGCTGTGTAATGCTAATAGAAAAATGGCTCCTTTAATTGTTCTTTTGCTAGTATTCAATATAGCCTCATTTCATTAACCGCGTTCAGGATCAAAGATTCTTTAGAATTTTTATCTCAAAAAACGAGATTAGTGAGGCTATATTGGATGTAATTTAAAGGCAAGTATTTTGCATAGGGTCTATAATCCGCATTTTATAGGCCCAGCACACTGAAAATACAATGCTGGAAGACGATTTGCCTTTCATTTACACCATGAAGAACTCGTAGTGTTTTCAATTGTTTTAAAAATGGCCTCTTGTTTATATCAAAAGAAGCAACCAACCTTTGCTCCTCTTATCCCATCTCGTCCATCGCGACCATCCTTCCCTACAGTGTCGAAATAATTATTGATCAAGAGAAGATCCCAATTGTTGAGCGGTGGCCCGGCGTGGGTTTAAACCCCAGACCGGACCACAAACCAGGGTTTCAAGCTAACTGGTAAGATCATATTGGTTGGAACTGTCGGCATGAATCAGCAGTGGTGGTCTCTTATGGAGGACAAGTTGCTTTAGATCAAGCAGATTTAACAAGGGCTTCTTCGGTGGCTATGAAACATCGAATAAAACGCAATGTTTGTCAGTCATTTACTGCAATCTCCCGCTCGTGCCATACTCTTGATAGTTTTCGCAGTAGGCAGCTAAAAATTTACCCGTAGGAAGGGGAATTCAAGATGCACGTACATTGAACGAGCAGGCTTGCTGCACGAAAATTTCAAAACAGTATACTTTACCGTGGATTCCATCGCGTCCGTCCTTTCCTGCGGAAACATCGAAATTGCAATAAAGCAACTTACTTGAATGAATGGGAAAGTGTACAGAAGTCTACAATTACTTTATTCAGGTTCGCCTTTTACAGAGATGATGCGGATATCATCTTACCTGTCACTTTTGGATTTTTAAGGGCAAAACTGGGTGACATGGAAGAAAGGGGAAAGGAAGAGGGGAATCAAGCGCTCGCAAAGCACTTTGGGGAAAAGATATACTTAAAAGAGTGCAAACGTTACAACGATAGACATAAGGTTGTTGTCAGATAAGTTGTACATGAAGTCAAGTCTTGTACTGTTTTCTTGTTGTAAATAGCAGCCAAAGTGGACATTTTCTGTACCCTAAATAAACCCAACTGAACTCTCCTCGACCTAAGACCGACCAGGATTAGTCAGGATATCGACTCTTCTTTTCTTGTGAACAATTTACTTTCTTCCTGTTTCTTCGCAGTTTTCTTTCTCTCATATTTTTCCCAAGTCCCAAGAAAATCAAATTTTTACATTTCTATTTCACTTGGATTTGGCCTTCTACAACATCAAATGATTATAACCAATAAACACAGCGGTATATTTATAATCACGGGCCTTTTTTGGTCGAAACCATGAAGCACGGCCTTGCAGAATGGTTGTCAGACGGTTAACATGCTGCTTACTGGTGAAAACAAAAAGTATTGCAACCGCCACGCCATCACGAAGCCCTTTACTAAGCTTCCATTTATTAAATTAGGGGCGAGAAGAGTCGTTTAAAAATGTTGTAATTACTTCAATAAGTCAGTTTCTTTCATGCCTAACGTTTTTTAGCCATGTTCCCTAAAATACTGAAAGAAATTTTACAAATTATACCCTCAACAGTTTCCAACATTTTCTTATAAGAAATTAAAAAGAAAAGCGATACTATTAATTCAAGCAAATGGGCAAACAGTTTTATTCGCTTTTGTTTTTTACACGTGTTTCATTCTTCACCCCGGAAAAGTCATCGTGGACATGGCAGCGGCTGGTGTCTCCATCAGACCAGTTTTTGCAGAAAGCTCCTCTGGGTTGCTCGGTAATTCTATCTTTTCCAGCATCGAGAAGGCAACAGGCAGAATTCCTGGGACTTTGGACTCCCTTGGCAGAGAATCTGACAAGAACGAAAAAATATTGGCCGGAATGAGTGGGCAACTGCTTAGTATGAAAAGTGCGTTCGAGTTATCACCAGGTTGTTTACACTGACTTTTGATTTGTATTTATGTATTGCTATAAAAATGATAAAAGAACTCCACTTGAAAAAGGAACTAAAAGGAATGTCGAGATTGGGCACACAATTAGACACGTGACTATTTTGTAACAGTTGCCTGCAGTAATGAGCCTTGAAAACAAGGGTGTGTTTCCTTGACCATGATATATAATAGAAAAAATCCCTTTCAAGCAATTCTGGAGTTGCCTTAATTTAAAGATTGTATGCCAGTAACTTTGGTAAAACGTTTTCCAATCTAGTGGTTATTCCGTTTACTCTTAGGAATTCTGTCAATCAAACTATTTAAGTTACGTCGTTGAACTCATTTCTTACCGCCATTCTGTACGTATTTTTCTGTAATTTTCCAGGGGTCGAGGTCAAGTCAATCTGGTTATTCCACATAAGGGGTTACCACGGAGATTTCGCTGGTCCACAACATCAAGGCTCCATCTTTCATGTCACGCTTTGTCTAGCTGTCGTTTTTTTCTTAACGATTACTGCAGCTACAATAGTCCTTTCCCAGGATAATTCGCGCACAACGGAGACTGGGCAGAAATATCGTGAAAGCGAGGCTGTGGTAAGTACAGATCTTCCAGCGATGGTCAAAACAATATCGCGGAAATCAACAACGTTAAAACCGATGAATTAAAAAGCTGGAGGAAGGCTGAGCTACAAAAATGGCTCAGAAATCATGGCCTTAAAGTAACCGGTACCAAAGAGGAGCTAGTGATCAGGGTGGAAAATGCGAAACGAACGGGAGTTGAGACAGTCGTTGAAAGAATTGCACGTGAGAAGAAGGAGATTACAAAACGAGCTGTTGAAAAGCTGAATACGCCGACAGAGATCCTCCCTGATCCAAAGACTCTAAAATCGTGGACTAAAGATTTGTCAAGGCTTCCTCGTCTAACAAGTAAAGACATAATGAATTATCTCATGTTTGGAAGTTGTAAGTTCTACAAGAACGAGGACATGCACTGTTTCAAGCAGATTAAAGCTTACAAATTTTTCAAAGATGGCCACGTTCAAGACATCGAGCTTGCGTTCATCAACGATAGAAGCAGTTACTGTTTTATCAGGGCCAAAGTATTACCATCTATGAAAACTGATCGAGTGTACAACACCTGGGTATCTATGGTCAAAGACACTGCGAATGGTTTTTCAGCCGATTGTAACTGCATAGCTGGGTAAGTTGCATAGTACGTAAGTGTCAAATGCCCTCAGCACGATAAGAACTAAATTTTATTTGTTTGTTGATTTTTGTCATTTCTAAATATATTAACGAAATATTAATCTATAAGACAAGGAAGCCCAGGAAAGCCAATAAGGCTTATGAAAGGAATACCAAAAGGGCAACCAAAATGTTACAAAAGGGGACATTATTCTTAAAACAAAAATAACACTATCATATATTTTAAATATAAGCTTTTTCATTTAAAAGATCATAGTAAAAATCCTACCTCACATCATATTTAAAAGTTTTAATTAAAACATCTAAAAAGTACTACTTATCAAAGATCTTGCCTTTATGAGCTATTTTGCATTGTGTATGATGTGTAAACTGCATCAATCTACCAATTTGTGGTACTCTAATTAATTTTACATCCTTTCTTGTTTTCCTACATTTGTGCTTGGTTAAAACAGAAAAGTGTTTGTTGATGGTCCTTATCTGGCTGTTTGGTTTAGGGGACCTGGCAAGAAGTAACTTTCTAAGAAATATTTCTCTTTTACATTGTAGGCTAGGAGAAGCTTGTAATCATATTGCAGCATTGTTGTTTGCAATTGAAGACTATGCAAATATGATGAATGATGGGGAGATGTCTTGCACTTCACTGCCATGTGAATGGAACAAGCCCCGGAAGAGAAAGCTTAGCCCCCAGCGAATAAGCAATTTGCAACCTGTGAAACATCAGTATGGCAAAAAGCCTAGATTAGCAGCTGTGCCTAAACCAGGGCTATATAAGGCAGGTGCTCCTGTCAGCAACTCTTTCCTCACCAGTTTTCTGGATAACTTGCAGTCAGTGAATCCTGACTGTGCAATTTTTACAGTTGTAGAAAAGCAAAATGTTGTTTCATGTGATACTGATATTTCAAGTGATGATAACGTCAGGGCAAATGAAGAGGCAGAAACATCAGAATTTGATATTGAGGAATCTGCCAAACACTTTGAAGTGCAAAAATTTCCTCCTAGAAATGTAGAGTTATTAAGTGATAATCTTAGTTATTCCTCAGATGAATTTCAAGAAAAAAGAAATAATTACTTTGCATCACTGACCATGTCAAAGGTTGAGGCAGAGGTGATTGAAATCAGTAGTCGTGGGCAAAGTGACAATCCTAAATGGTTGCAATCCAGGGAAGGGAGAATAACAGCATCGGTGTTTGGTCGAATCTGTAAGATGAGGCCAACAACAGCTCCAGATAATGTTGTTGCGTTCGACGTTAGGAGAACGCTTCGTAATCTTTGGGGATCCTGTGGTCGATGGGATACCTGTGCATGCCAGGCGTGAAGATTCGAGATTTTTGGTTACTTGGACGGGCGATGTTCAAAATCTGCGCCATTTTGAATAATTATTAAGCGCGAAGATAAACATCTTTGATTACATATTTGGGTTTCACTATTAAAGTTGCTATTGTTCATGTTGCTCTTTAAATACTTCGTCTTTCTCATTTAATCTCTCAACTAATTTCCTCCTCTGTTTTTGTATGATTTTAGCTAAATTCATTGAACTTCGAACGCACTTATTAATCTTTGATTACTACTAGTTAGAGATATAATGGGTTACAAACCCCTCAAAAGCTGCACCTCTACAATAGGGATCACAGCATGAGTCAGTAGCAAAAGAGAGATATGTTAAATTCATGAAGAAAAATGGGCACAAGAGACTCACTGTCATGGAAAGGGGGCTTGTAATTCAGTCAGATCTCCCCTATCTTGTTGCAAGCCCTGATGGGTTTGTTTACTGCCCTGGCTGCAGAGAATATCAACGGTTACTTGAAATTAAGTTTCCTAACTCCAAGAGCTGCAGCTCATGACGAAAAGTTTTTTTGTTACATCAACTCAAAGGGAAAGGTAAAACTCAAGAAAACATCAATTTACTACTATCAAATTCAGGGTCTAATGGCTCTTTGCAAACTAAAGGTATGTGACTTTGTGATATGGACACTCAAAGGTTTATTAGTAACAAGAGTCAAGTTTAATAAAACATTCTGGAAGAAGCAAATGCTTCCGAAACTTATGACATTTTTTAAGGAGGCCATTGTGTCAGAGGCTCTTACTGAGAGGGTCAGAAGGGGGGTTCCCCTAACCAAGTAATTATCCCTCTGTGATCACAGCCAAATTTACCATATATTGCTACCTGGTTTGTTGTTATTGTCACCATTAAACCGTGAAACAAAATTGTTGATCATGTGGATTTATTGTTAACAATTCTTTTCACTAACTTTCAATACTGTGTGTCTTGCTTTTTACTCCTAAATTTAGACTCCTTTAACTAAATTCATTTAACTAAAGGAGGCTCAAGGTTAGTTAAAGCAGTACAGATAAGTACAAGATTATTTGCATTGTTCCATTGTGTAGCAGGGATAGTCCCCTGTAATATCCTGAAGTTCTTAATTTGTTCCATTTTCCTTTCCACATGGATGCGAACAGCTGCAATGCGCCTTGTTTGCTCAACCTCTTTCCTTGTCAGCTGACGGTTAGAATCCATTTTTGGAGGCATATTTAGGGTAACCCCTAATGGTTTAAGTAAATCATCAATGTCAAATCCCTTATCAGCCATGATACTGCCTCCACTCTCCAGCAGATTAAGCAGTCCTGATTCCCTCACAATATGTTTGTCAGAGGCATTACCACCCCACAACTGCGAAAGAAATATTACAGCTCCCGATGGGCTAATACCTACAGGAACCTTGAAGGTATTATGAGATTTGTAGGTGGAATATGTAATAGATTGATTTACTAAAGATGACGGCGTTTCGATGAAAAATTCGGTACAATCTATTATCACTCGAGTGCCAGGGAATTTTTTTTAAACTTTGTGGCATTCTCGTTTCAATTACATCCCGGCAAGGCCAAGAAATTAAATGCCTCAGATGATCAGCAAGAACAGCATACCAAGTAATTAGGGTACGGGACACTGTACTTGTTGAGACACAAAAACGATCTGCTAAATCCCGCTCCAGAAATCCCATCCTGAGTCTCATCATCACCATTAAGAATTCGTCAATCAGTCTCATTTTTCTCTTAGGTCCTGGTTTTTGTCTCCCTTCATCTGCGAGATACGATTTCTCTTTTAAAGAATCCTTCCCTTGCCAGTAGTTCAATTTACCAGCTACTTTAGCAATGCTATTAAATAACAGTATAAAAGTTCCAAAATTGACTATTCCTGTGTAAAATTTGGTCTTTTCGTCATTGCCTTTAAGATTTTCTGCTGTCAACGAAGGAAGATTTACTTGCACCCCGACGTCACATGTTACTTCCTTAGTTTGGATATTTTTGTCCTCTGTACTTGAATGGAACTGCGTACCGGTATCAGTTTGATTTTCTTTGGCAATGTTTGCAGATATGCTTCCTGGGCAGTAGTTTGACGGTAAATAATCGTGAAAACTGTCCTCAAATTTTGCCGAGTTGTAAATGGTAACTCCGCTGCCGTCAAATCGTTTTTTAAGACATAGACGTTTTGTTGCTTTGAGCCCAAATTTCGATGACGAGCCCTTGGATCTTTCAGGCAATGATCGTTTCAAGGTGGGAGATTCTGGTGGTGGCTTTGAAGGAAACAATGCAGAGAGTTTGCTCCAATTTTTCGGCCCATCAGCTCCTTTAAAGTGAAGACTGCACACTCTTGTTCCCGTTTTCGGAACAAATTTCTTGCGAACACTTCGCAACTTTATAATCCATTGACGTCTCAGCTTTAAATCAGATGGCAGCCTATGTAATTTAACCGGTTTTCCATTTACGACTTTCCCTTTAAAACTGTGACATAATGGGACACAACAATACAGAGCACCTCGAGGGACTCGAGCTCTTGACCCTGCAGGCGTGCAACTTGAATTCCGATTCACTCCCGCTCGTTTCGCATTTTTCACCCTGATCACTGGCTCCTTTTTTGTACCGGTTACTTTAAAGCCATGATTTCTGAGCCATTTTTGTAGCTCAGGCTTCTTCCAGCTTTTAAATTCATCGGTTTTAACAAGGTTGTTGGTTTCCGCCATATCGTTTTGACCATCGCTGGAAGATCTGTACTTACCACAGCCTCGCTTTCACGATATTTCTGCCCAGTCTCCGTTTTGCGCGAATTATCCTGGGAAAGGACTATTCGTTATTTATTTCATTTATAAGTGTGTTTTTCAAGCCATTTTCCACCTCAGAAGCCCCCTGCCTGGCATCATAAAGCTTGTTTGATGGGTGGAGGCAATCCTTTGAAAGAAAACAAAGATGAGAAGCAATTTCACACGAAGTGGGCCGTTGAAAGTATGCGAGCGAGTGGTGGCAATTCACGGAGTGAAGTTCCGTCTTTAGTCGTTTTGTGAGTGGAATCCGGGACCTGGCATGGCAATTTTGGCAAGTTTTGACCTCTAAATAATGCAATCGGGGCAATGTTTTGTCAGCAGGACCTGGTGGCTGGACACGGTTCTAAAAAGTATCTGAAATGGAAATTGGCGGACTGCTATGCGGCTGTTATCGACGAATATCGCAGAATTCCTTTGGGTCACAAACACGAAAATTACAGATCAGTGACAGCAACTGAAATCAAACGCGTTATCCACGTCGCGCTAAAGAAGTGAGCAGGAAATTGTGGAACAGATTGTAAGAAGTGGAGTCGAAGTTTGCTGGCAATGTAGATTTTTAGCTTTAAGAGGAATTTTTGTCTTAAAAACTTCAAGTTTTCAGTGTTGTCCAGGAGCATGTTTGGTTTTGCAACAGAATAAAAGGTCATATTCAATGAAAATTGGGAGTTTTGGTCAGTTACCGGAGCGATAAAGTCTACATAAATGAACATTTAGCAATAAGAACAGTTCATTTCAACGACAGCACGGGGTTTGGGAAAGTTTCAGCTTTTCAAAGCACTAGCGGTGTTTATGACCGATATATCGGCCTCTGGTAAGAAATGAGTTAATGTTTGAAATACACTTCATATTGTGGTTTGCGAAGGATTCTTTTCAAATTCTTTTAAATGGTGCATAACCGCACAATTCAACAGGACGGAGCTCGGAGTTTCCCACTAAAAAGGGTTTTGAAAATGAGATTCGTACGAGTGCTTGGATAAGGCTTAATGAAAACTATTCATTGATCAAAGTTCACTGAGAATTTCGTACTAAAACGCTATTTTGTTTTAATGTTTTTCGAACGTGAAGACGAGAAGCAAAAACTATTAACTATCTTCCTTGACACAGCTGACACAGTTAGTATGACAAACAGTGAATTAACCTTAATTATGAAATGGGAGATCTCTGCAAAAGTGGTTACTGAACTCTGGATTGAACTGGTTTTGATTTTGATAAGCGAAACGATGAGCACTGGAATTAAACAAAGGCTGAAGAAAGGTACTGTAGCACCAGATGAGGTTGAGGTTTGTTGATGAACAGTAAATTTGAAATCCGTGTCAGTCATGTGCCCTCATCTCCTTAGAAGATCTAATTTTTGTTTAGGGCCAATCATCGTGTACAAAGCTAATTGCGTGATCTGTTTGTTGACGCCTAGTTTGATGCGCAGAGAGATGACAACTACTAGGATTTGGAGTAAATATGTCACCAGCGTGACGGTTTAATAAATGATAAAAGAGACTGACGATGTTCCTGCGTTGCTATCTGAACCAACAATGAATCACAAAGCATTGATTGCATGATTTGAGCCTGCAAGGAATTCTAACTATTTCCCTATCTCCATCCCAGATGCAGATAAGACAAACAATCAGGAAAGTAGCCCTTCACAAAAATGTCATTAAGTCATTAGCTTAATGGGTGTTATTCGGTGATTGAGGAGGCGGTTTCAATGTTTTACATAACAAGTTTCTGTTTCTATAAATACGCATACAAAAGGTATAGTAAAAGCTCAATATGTCAAAGATATGTTAATTGTAATTTCATTAATAAATCTCAATGTCAAGCGGGATACCTACTCAAAGCCACAACATTAATTTAACACAGTTAAATTTAATACACAGTTACCCTAAGAGTTTATTTTTACCTTTCTCTTCCGTCAGTTTCGTTTTTATATTCTCTGGTTGGTGTTTCCTGCCTGGAGAAAAATTAAAGGTGGAGAAATAAATGGAAGGTAAATAACTGAGATGAAGTGAAACTGTTATAAAACATGAGTCAGAGGAAAATGGAAGAAACAAGTTGAAATTTATGACCTACCTGCTCTCTTGCAGACATTTCGAACAACGGACTTGATGAAAGATTCTGTTCTGCAATGAGTTTTTTTTTTTTTGTTTTATCATGTGGAAGGCGCCCAACGCGTTACAAACTAAATTGTGTCATTACATTTTCGGACAATTCAGAGCAATTACTTAGATTGAAGCGAAAAATCGCTTATTTTAACAAATAAAATTGCTATATCAGTCGGAATCATTAATTTGAACCAAGGAATGTTTGAAGTTTCAACGGAAAACATTAAATATTTGGCAGAAAAGTACACCTACATTTTGCACGGAATTTGAAAATCGCGCCTTTATACAGGAGTGAATTTTATTTATTAACTCGGAATCTTAAAATCGTGCCAAAATTTAGAAGAAGGAATTCTTATATTACTCGGAAGCGGAAATTTTCTCAGCACAAATCAATGGTTTCACTTAATGCAGACTTATCTAATTTTGGAACCGCTTAAAAACCAATTGACCCTTCCGAATTTCAGAAGCCCGTAACAACGCCAAGACGTTTCCGAATTTCGGAAGCCCCTAATATAACACCAAGAGGTTTCCGAATTTCGGAAGCCCCTACCAACACCAAGAGGTTTCCGAATTTCGGAACCCACTAACAACATCAAGACGTTTCCGAACTTCGGAAGCCCCTACCAACGCCAAGACGTTTCCGAATTTCGGAATCTCCTAATAACACCATGACGTTTCCGAATTTCGGAAGCCCTTGCCAACACCAAGCCGTTTCCGAATTTCGGAAGCCCCTACCTGCACCAAGACGTTTCCGAATTTCGGAAGCCCCTAATAACGCCAAGACGTTTCCGAATTTCGGAAGCCCTTGCCAACACCAAGCCGTTTCCGAATTTCGGAAGCCCCTACCTGCACCAAGACGTTTCCGAATTTCGGAAGCTCCTAATAACGCCAAGACGTTTCCGAATTTCGGAAGCCCTTACCAACACCAAGCCGTTTCCGAATTTCGGAAGCCCCTACCTGTACCAGGACGTTTCCGAATTTCGGAAACCCCTAATAACGCCAAGACGTTTCCGAATTTCGGAAGCCCCTACTAACACCAAAACCTTTCCGAATTTCGGAAACCCCTACCAACACCAAGACGTTTCAGAATTTCGGAACTCACTGACAACGCCAAGACGTTTCCGAATTTCGGAAGCCCCTACCACTGAACACTAAGACCGGTTTCAGAATTTCGGAACACGGACTATGAGTTCCCCAAATATGTTACAGAGTATTTATCTCCGGTTATGATCGGAATAAATGGATTTGGTGTTGAAAATATATCTGAAAATAAAATCAAATACCACCGGCTCGAAATTTACTCGAAAGTTGATGCAAACGGGATTCCAGATCCCGAATGAAGGTAAACACGAAAAATGTCAAAACACTGCTGAATTAACGTATTTCGACACCTTCAGCTACCGTATTTATTAACTGTTCACGGAAATCTTTTTTTGGAAATTTTCTTTTGCTAATTGATACATTAATTATTCGTCTAATCAACAAGAGCAAAACTTAAATGTTGAAAATTTTTATCCCAGAGCGTTTACAGTAACCTGAACTTACGCCTCATTTCACACACGCACGATCGTTCGTTGAACTGAAAAGAATACCATGTAAAAATCTAGCCTAGACAACCAAAGTTATAAAATAGGGAAATTACACATACAGGCAAATGTTAATACTCACCAGAGGTCGCGGTCTTGTCAAATACTTCAATTTCGGGTTCCGAGTCTGAACTGACAAAGATCTTTCGTTGATCGTTCGACTGTCTTGAGGAGCAGAAGCAGTTTCCTTGATTGGAATACTATGACATAAATTAGTGCAAGAACTCGAACACGTATCATCAAAACTATCGTCTGAAATATTTCAAGCGAAGCAGTGGAGACATCAGGAATGTTTGATAGGCTATTCGACAGTTCCATTTCGAACAACGACACGAACACCCGCATCTCCTTGCGTCGGTAACACCTTTTAGATTAAATTTGTGGACAAAGAATAGGTTATTGTTCACTTTGTCAGGAGTGCTCGATGGAGCCGATCTGCAAAATAACCGCTCTGGAGGCCGATTTTGGGCTGGCTGGCAAAATGTTTGCTGAAATGAAAATCTTGCTGGCAGTATTATTTTAACAAAATCTTGCTAGAATTTGTGTCCGTAATGAGTCTTACTGGCTGTCAGGAATCAAAACACGTCATTTCCGTACATGCGCTTCGTATTTTGGTGGATTTTTATCGGCGAGAAGATAGGCCTTTAGAGCAAAAAAACTAAAAGTAAACAACACGGGATACAGATAGAAGCCTATTGCCCGTCTTGGAAACGATCTGACATTCGAAATAAACCATTTGACATATTTTTCCCAAAAATTAAGTTAAAATCAATACTTAGCTGGCTGGGTATTTTTCTTCCTTACGCGACTGCTGGCTGGCAAACTGGAAAGATTCCACCCCTGCTGGCTGGCATTTCGTGTTTTGTGGCATTTTCAGCTTTGCTGGCTCGTTGAGAAACGACACGCTCGTAGCTGGCTGGGATCTTTATTTCTCAAACGTTTTGCTCGCTGGCATTGAAGAGCGGTTATTTTTTTCCCAGGAAAGTTAAATATTAACGAAGATTGACAGGGGGACACTCAGCTAGTGTTTAGTACATCGTACGATAAAAATTCTCAGAAAAGGTCGTTGGGTACTCCTGCTTTGTCGGAAATGAAAGATTAGAAGCCAGCTTCCAAACGTAGTTCTGTCACCTTGAACGACTCTGGGAAGAATTTTTTTTCTCACACCACAAGTCGAACATATATCTACCAACTACGGGACAGACAAGGGACGTTACATACTCTATAACCTTGCTGTATCACTGACGGTGCCAACTATCAACTTACATTAGGTTAGTGTAATTTTTGAAATGACCGCGTTGATTGCAACTTGACAATAACAAAACCGACCACTGAATCTAGATCAAAGGGATAAGCTGTGTTTGTGGCAACTGACAACTACAACCCAGTAGATTTCGAAACCAGATTTTTATTTGAAAACTTTGAAGCGCCAGTGCCCCTCATTTTAAGTCTGGTTTGTCATCTGCTACAGAAAAAATCTATGCAAAAAAATCAGTTGAACAAAGAATTCTCTTTCTTTGCCGCTTTTTCACACCTATTCTAAACAAAGATGAACCGTGAGAAAATGTAAATGCTAAGAAAATAGTCACGTAGCTCACTGTCAGCTTGGAATAAGTGAGATCAGCACATAAGAGCTCTGTTAGTTAATCACTAGCCTTGCTTTAGTAATCAGTGTTTCAGTTCCCGATAACAACATCGTCCCAAGAAGGGAAGTTGTGGTTCATTACGGGTTGTTGACGGTAAAGCGAAGATTGTCGGAAATGGCCTTGCTTTGAAAAGTTCGAAAGGACTAGAATATTGATGTTTACTGGATGTAAGCGCACCGTCGGCCCATAAAAAAGGAAAGGATAATCCAGGTAGGAAACTTTCTCTTCAGTGGTTGCATGGAACGTAAAATGCCTTGTTTCGCCTTTATTCAGACAATCGTCTAGATTGTTCGGCCATCGCTTTCCTAAAACTTCAACTTCAACTTTATTTTACACTGTTTAAATGACCTCAATTAAACCACTTAAACATGCAATCAGATTTTACAGAAGCCGTTGGCTGTGTTTGTATATTAATGTGATATATGTTAGTCAGTTCTCGTTTGATGCAAGTGTTGCCATTTTTTTAGGAAATGGGATGCTAGCAGGCTTGAAGGTGAGGAGGAACAGCATCTTCGTTGGGCAAACAGGAAGGAGAAAAATTAAATTTGTTGCAAATCTCAGAGAGAAAGCTGGTGAACTCGTCCGAAGGCGCTCAGTAACAGGCTGTCTTTTGTTTTCATTGAAATACACTATATGTGTTATCATCAATAGTTATGAAACTAGTAAATATTTTTTCGTTAGATCTTGTTCTAAATTTCATTTTATGTTGTAACGTGTTTAATTCTAACAGTAATGAAACGCGTTTCTTTTACTGGTTTGTAAAGACTAGTGTGCTAATCCTAGAACAAGTGTTGAGAGGACCCGCAATTCGGACAACCTTTCGAGTTGGATAGAACAGATTGTTTTTCCTAGCCGAAGATCTCCGATGATCGTTTTTATTTTTTCCAAGACAAGTGTTGAAGGGGTCCGAAATTCGGAAAAACCTCTCAAGTTAAATAATAATGGTAATTTGTTTTTCCTCGGATAACTGTTGAAGGGGTCCGAAATTCGGAATACCTATCAAGTTAAACCGCAGTAATGACCGTTTTTCCTCGGATAAGTGTGGAGGGGCTCCGAAATTCGGAATACTTCTCACGGTTAAATAGTAATGACCGTTTTTCCTCGGATAAGTGTTGAGGGGCTCCGAAATTCGGAATACCTCTCACGGTTAAATAGTAATGACCGTTTTTCCTCGGATAAGTGTTGAGGGGCTCCGAAATTCGGAATACCTCTCAAGTTAAATAGAAATGACCGTTTTTCCTCGGATAAGTGTTGAGGGGCTCCGAAATTCGGAATACCTCTCACGGTTAAATAGTAATGACCGTTTTTCCTCGGATAAGTGTTGAGGGGCTCCGAAATTCGGAATACCTCTTAAGTTAAATAGTAATGACCGTTTTTCCTCGGATAAGTGTTGAGGGGCTCCGAAATTCGAATAAGCCTAGATACAAATATCGCGATATTTTTTGAGATATTTAGAAGTTTTTGAGAAATTAGAAAATATTGAGAAATTTAGAACAAAATGTGATATTTAGAGCAATTATTACAAAAAAGATACTTCATAAGAACAAAAAAAAACAGGGGCACCCAACGAGCCAAATCAACCAAAAGCTGTAGAAAGGCATTTTAAGTACCTTGTGATGTTTGAAGTCTGTTTAAAGTGATGTTTTCATAAGCTAGAAGAAGTTCATCTGTTCGGATTCCCTAGCTGAAATTTTAATTGCCCGAAAATGTTAGGGAACAAAATCTTCCTTCAAGAAAATGCAAGCTGAAATGAACTTTCCACGAACTTTCTAGGGAACTATTTTCTTTCCGAAATGCTAGTTGACGTTTTTGACTGCCCAAAACAGCAATTACGACCTTTTCGAAAGCCTCAGGGGCTATGATTTCCCCATTGCGAATCATTTAGGCCACGTTTTAGTTACGAAAACCCGAGTGCACTCTTTAATCGACGCCGAAAGCACAAGGCGAACTACCCTCCACCGAACAGATATCTACCGAAACTTGTCGTTGGGTGCCCCTGAAAAAAGGTTTATATTAAATTTTACGAGTTGTTTTCGTGTTTCCCTGTCTGCACAAGCTATAGTTCAGTGAATAACAACATGCCTAGTTGCACGCAAAACTTTGTTTGAAAAGTTGTTGTTTGAAATACATAACACTGTCTTTTAAGATGTTGTAATTCAATAAACTCTTTAACTGTTTATTGCTGTGTTCTGGGATCCGTGTTCTGGCAAAGCACTTATGGCAAATTGCAATATTTAATTAATAAACAGAAATTGATGAAATCGAGTTGCTTGGATGTTTTTATTTACTTATTATACCTTAAAATAAACCAGCCCTGCAATATACATCTTTTGCTATTCAAATAATAATGTATTTTTTTTTTCATTTCTTTAATTGATATAAAGCCAAAAATGGGTCAAATTAACATTAGAAAAAAATGATATTTCTGAGAAATTTAGAAGATTTTTAAAGAAATTTAGACTAAATTCAAAAGAAATTTAGGAATTTTATGAGAATTTCTAGAAAGAAATTTAGAACATTTTTTGCGATATTTGTATCTAGGCCTAAATTCGGAATACCTCCCAAGTTAAATAGTTATGACCGTTTTTCCTCGGATAAGTGTTGAGGGGCTCCGAAATTCGGAATACCTCTCAAGTTAAATAGTAATGACCGTTTTTCCTCGGATAAGTGTTGAGGGGCTCCGAAATTCGGAATTTCTAATTTGGAAAAAGTAAAATGTATTCTTGTCATTAGGCTTGCTCAAAATGGAATAAATAGTGCGATTTTGACGGAATTGTCATATTTTAAATCGTGCCTCCTATGAACTTGACGGAAACCAAATTTTCCTCCGATGAAATGCCCTACTTCGCACCGATTGGCAAAATTCTTCAGTGCGTTGTTGTTATCATGCACGGAATTTCTCTAAAATGTAATACCACAAATTAGTTTGGAACGCGTTGCCCTGAATATTGGCTCAAGAACAAACGCACTCACCAAGAAGAAGCTCGAGGTTGAACATTTGGCAGCTAGTCATACTTTTAAGAGAAAAGCACGGGACTTTGTTTTCCAGACATTTGGACCGTATTATGTGAACCAATTTTCTCTTATTTCTTCGCGGGAGTTGTAAAACGTTGAGCAGACGTCTTTCATCAGTTTCGAAGCTTTACTTCTCACGATTTCAAAAGGGGAAATGATGATTCTCACAGCCCCGTTACATCTAAGTTTTTCCTGCAGTGTATGTCCTAAGTTGTTTCATGAAGG
Organism: Pachyseris speciosa; assembly: GCA_016490735.1. Classification (NCBI taxonomy): domain Eukaryota; kingdom Metazoa; phylum Cnidaria; class Anthozoa; order Scleractinia; family Pachyseridae; genus Pachyseris; species Pachyseris speciosa. Next base: position 215,918 of record JAEMWC010000177.1, on the reverse strand, counting down.
TGTACCCTATAACTGCTGAACAATTTGCCACGCGGAAGTCTAATATTTACAGTTGCAGTACTCTAACTTGTTAAACTTGTCTAATCACGCACTCTGAAGATATTGGCAAAACATGCGATAGCTTGAAAGGAGGCCGAAAATATTTACCTTCAACACTAGTGCCAAATTAAATTTTGCCTCACAAACGGTCTGCCATCAGGTCTCAATTTGTAAATTGCAAGAGAACGAGAATAAAAATAAAATAAAATGGCTAAGAAATAAACCTTAAACAAAGCAAATTGCTTGGTGCAGAGATAATTATAAATATTGCTCTAAAAGATAGCATGATTGTAATATCAGCTTTCGGCGTCGTACTGACTTTGACCGAAAACATGAAGGAACTAAATTGAAGAGTTGCCAACACAGCTGTTAAAACAAAATACGCATTGACAAAAGATAAGTACCAAGTTCAAATGAAAGATAATTAATCACGGGATATATTTAAGCTATAGATATCAAACTCAGTCACACGAGACAAACAACTCTGGTTATGAGTAAGAACTGTTAGAATTTAAAGGAGCAGTACCATGAGAATTATCCCTGATATTTTGACCAAAAATATACCAAGTCAATTTTCAGTGACTTTTTCATTTATGAATTGCTTCTGGGCTACTAGTGAGATAAAATCAAGTAAATTTTACAAGAGAAAATGATCCACAGGTCAATGAAGTTGTTAGCTATTTCATCTAAAGTGCGAGGGGTGAGCCCGACGTTTACGACTTGGGACCATTTTCATCTTGGCCAAGCGTGGCCAACAACATAATATATATATTTAGCCAAGCCTAAAAGCGGAGCTCCAAAAGCATTCTTTTTCTACTGGCATTTACATGTAGTCTGCTTGTCATATCACCCATCTGACCTCACTCAAGCTACATACCCAATGCTGTAGAAAATAGTATGGAAAGGTGATCTGAGCCAGTGGCACAGTGGATTTGGACCCCACGTGGATTTGCACCCTCCAGTCCAGATCTGCTTGTGGATCAGATTTGGACCCCCTAGTCCAGAACTGCTAGCAGATATGAATCCCCTTTTACGAATTTGGACCCCCACCCCTCCTAAAAACAAGCGTTCTATTGAGTAAGGTAATAAAAATTCCTTTCCAAACTGAGTTTGGAGATGTTAAAAAAGCAAAATAAAAATATTGAGGTAGGTTTTTTTAAATAATCTTTAATACCTTGTGTAAAAAAGAACCTGCAAAGCTAGTTTTCATCTATAAATTTTTAAAACAAAACATTTCTTAACATCTTAGAGCAATACAGGTCTGTTTCCCCGTTCAACTGTAGGCAACTTAGTTACATACTTAGCTACTTAGGTATGGTTTAGAGCCACTAGAAATTGGTGGAGAAGCCTGGTGATTGCTCCTTGGAATCAGTATCACATCAGATATATAGTGATTCAGATCATCACTTCATAATGAATGCAATTTCAATTATCCACAGCCTCCCATGAGACAGTCAGAAATCGGAAATTGTGTATCCTCTGGATATATGTATGCCTCACAAAAATTATGAAAGAAAGATACATGGAAATCAATAAAAATATTTAGATGCCATGAATTAAGACCAAGATATTTTTTTTGATCAATTACTTCTTGACCTTACTATCACAAAAAAAAAACTGCTTGCTAACATTAAGCTCATCACTCAATGCACCTACAGTGTTTTCAAAAAGAAATCCAGCTGCTCTTCTGGCCAGTTAAGTGCAAGACCAAACAACTTGATAATAATATATTGGGCATTTGGTTGATGCCACTATCAAGGTGATTCATCAAAGAAAAAGTGCTGGAAATCCGTTAGCCATCTTAACTTGATCTTAACATACTTCATCAAACATCAGAGATTCCATTAAACATTAATGCCAAATGTCATCCAAACATCCCACAAGCGAGGTGTGACCAGCTACTAATAAAATTAATTGAAAGACTGTATGCAGGAGGAGGAAGTCCAAAGGATGTGTACATTGATGAGAAAGAGCTTACTTTAAGTTTAATTTTAAGTTTTAAGTTAAATAATACTTTGTCATGTGAATACAACTAAGTTGATACAAAACAAAAAAGTGCATGACTGGAGAATAATTGGGAGAAACTAAATTCCCATACAAAGAATATTATCTAATATTACACATTCTAAAAACTAAGAGGTGAAATTTAAACGTGGCCCAAAGCTAACCTAATCAAATTAAATCAAATACTTGTCTCTTACAAGTCACCCCTGATTTGAGATTGAGACTAAAAATCATGAAGTAATCCAAAGCAAACCTAATTAAATTACATACTTGTCACTCACAAGCTACATCTGATTTAAAATTGACACTAATAATGTAATAGATAGGACTTAAAACTGCTTAAAGAAGGTGCATGCATGATGTTCGATGGAACACCATTCCAGTCTGTTATGTAGCGATTAAAAAAAGAAAAGCTGAAGGCCATATATATATTTAGCCATGCCAAGCCTAGAATCGGAGCTGCACACTCTCACCGAGCAACTTCGCAAGAGTTTATTTGGGCCAGTTTAATTTGTGTCCAAAACAATTGAGCAGCAGCAGGGAAAACGAAGAGTTTTCGATAGTAAACGTTTGCAAAAAAGAAAAAAAAAAAAGACGGAAATTCTTGAGTCTAACTACTTTGAGATGAAAGCGTAAAGGGATTCAAAGCGGATCAAAAAAAAAACAAAACAAAACAAAAACACTTCAAGCGAACAAAGTACGATGCCGGCGAGTGTTTGCTCGAAGAAGGAGAAGGTGGAGAAATTAAACAAGACTGGGTAGTAATTAAAATAGCTTGTAATGATAAAGCTAGGAAAATCGGTATTTATTTTGACATAAATGCCCCTAGAAAAAAAAATAAAGGGTACAAACTCTTCGTTTACAGCAGTCAACAGGAATTGACCGCGGTTCAGAAACAATATAACAACAACATAAGACTTATTACAAGAAAACAAAGCACAATATGAATAATATTTCTTCGAAGATTCTTGGAGAAGGTGCAGAAATTGGACAGGTAACAAAACTATCTTGTATTAGCTAGAAAATTTCCTCAGCAGATTTGACATAAATGTCAGTAGAAAAGACAAAAAAGAGGTCCGTACCTGATCGTTTAGAGCAGTCAACAGGAATCACTGAGACAGCAATCACTCGGAATGCGACAGAGCTGAATAATAGAGCCATTTCCCACAAAATCTTTCCTTGGCTTACACAAAACACTTAAGTGCTTTAATGGTTTTACTGTTACTTCCCATGTCTTCCGAAGAACCTTCTTCAATTAATGATTCTCAGTGGCAAAACATCATCCAGATAACGAAGAAAGCGCTTGCCAAACCAAACGATCATTTCTCTCGCAGACCCGTCCACTTTAAAATTTATCAAAACCAGCCAGCCAGTCAACCCATTTCGCTGTTTTTAACATCCAAACGCTGATTCTTACCGGTTCAAACAAACGACATGTTTAAAGACGGCGAAACTTGATTGCTGTTTACAGGCTGCTTTCGACGAAGATCTCTTAAAGACTTGACGAAGTGAAGCGCGCTGGGTTTTGACTGTTTTGGCAGCATTTTGACAACTTAATGTCAGATTTTGAGAAGTGCACATGCACATGCATTTGATCGGATTTTTTATTTTTACTCGAGCTCGAGTCTCCCCCTTTAATGCTTAATTTTACGAGGACTCATTGCGATTACGTGTTGATAAGATAAGGGCAAAAGTTTCTTAACGCTACTGTGAGGAACCAAGGTCGAAAAACAGTCAGCCAAGCCGAGTAAAAACACTCGTTCGCTTGCAAAGAAAACAACGTAACAAAACAAACAAACAATTCAACTACTTCTTTGCGTCCAAAACGAGTACAGATGATTGTTATTTATATGCATTCGAGAGAAAAATACAAGTTTCATTCCTGAACAAAAGTAACAACGATTAAACCAAATGTTAAGCTTCTATTTATTTAATTTACCTCACTGTCCTGTGTTGTAGAGGTTTCTACCACTTGAAAATACGTAAGCTTCAGTAAAGTAAGAACAAGCATCCGCAAAAATAGCAAACGGTTTGTCCAAAGAAAGAGCTTCTTCCACAGAGTTTGAGCTACTCATTCCTCCCATTAATACCGGTGAACTGTTAAGTGACTTTTCTTGGTGAGATGAAAGATGCCGCGGTGAAGTGAAAGCCCTTGAAGCGTTGAATTATACTGTTTTCAACCGCACAATCGATCCAAGTTTTCCTGAGAAAAATCTTCCGTCCTTCCTTTCATCACTTGAAAATTCACCTTCCGGAGTATCTTTTGACAAGTTCTTGATCTTTATGCTTTTTACGCGAAAGACAAACTTCGATCGAAGAAGATGAAGTTGTTTTGCTCAAAATAAAGAAACCAACTGAATGTGAAATTACCAGCCGCAGAAAGCGCGCGAAAAATTTTAACGGCCTCGATTTGGTTTGGGTGTCCCACACTTGGCTTGAGCCTGCGATCCAATCGAAAGCAAGTACCTGGTCAGCGGTCAACTTCAAAAAAACAGCTGACCTCGATGAGGTCTTAACTTGAGCCCGCGATATGGTCACGTTACAATGGTCAGCGGATACCTTGTTTTGACAGGTGTCAATTGGCTATAAGATGGATGTCCAGTATCAAAGATGTACGCTGTAATAGTAGCTGGTCAGCTGGGCCAGGTGGAGTATGGCCGCCATGTTGGATTATTATGATTATTATTAGGATATTATTAATTATTGGGCGACTCCGTCGTCGTCGTCGTCGTCGTCGTCGTCGTCGTGCGTACGCGCCCACGAGCAATACCGCTAGCCATTTTTACCATGAGAAAAGCAGTTGACGGGTTTCTATAGGTATGGTGCTCCGCTTGACGGCCCTTCGGGCCGTCGGAGCTCCGCTATAAGAATGGTTTCCGTGAACTAAAATAGCCGTTTCTGTGAGGAAAATTTGGCAATTATTTTTTGTTTGCCATATGCATCGGTAAACAGGTCTCCATTGCTTTCCAGATTTTTACTAACAATCCATGATAATGTCCCTTTAAAGTTACTTTTTTGTCACCACGTCCTGGAAAACCATCTTGTCATATATAAGTGCACCGCCGTAGTTGGGTTTCATACTTAGTTGCGTTTTGTTAAAACCAGTGTATGTTGAAGGTGAATTTCATCGTTATGAAATTAAAGGGGCATTGTCGCGTAATCTGAATAAACCCAGAGATGTTCCTACAACAATGGAACCTTAAAAACGTTTTTGAGGAAGATATGGATTCCAACTTGAAAATATTAGGCTAAAGTTTTTCAAGTTTTGACATTGTATCTGGAAAAAATTGCCATAACATAATACTAATAATACAAGAAGCAATTTGGAATCTACCAGTCTTCGTGGTATGTACACGAGCCGTCCATTTCATAGAAAAAGCACTTACTCACAATTTGAACAAACGTATAACAAGAATTCCTGTGACAGTGGTCCATGAAGAGTGCCATACAAAGACACAACACTCGACAACTTACCGTTTTTTCCATCTTTACCATCTTTGCCTGCAAATTAATATCACACTGTCTGAGATAAAATATTTTGATAGGTGAAAAATTTTGCCTGGCCCTCCCTCCTCAGGTCTAAAAAGGGCAAGTAGCCCCCCCTCTTAATTCAATATTTCATTGATGACCCCCCCCCCCCCATTTTTCCACTTATGATTTTGTTTCTGTATTTTTTCGTATTTGTGTGGTTGCTGGAAAAGTACTGGTTCTATAAAGTAGTGTTTTGTTGCAGTACATGCAGTATAGGAAAATATTCCTTTCCAGCATTGGAAAGGTTATATATCTTCTAAAGTTGCCATGACAAAATTTGCATTCAAGGTGCCACTTTTCAGATGTCGGACACCAAATATTAAACCCTGGAAGATAAATATTTT
>JAEMWC010000177.1:197500-200000 GCA_016490735.1 Pachyseris speciosa | reverse complement strand
TTCACGGTATACATGACTTCGTGAGAATTTGTCCTCGTGTCTTTAAACACCTTATGAGCTCCTTACATCTCTCCTCGGATGACTCTTGTCTGTTTTAGGATTCTTGACTCGGTTTGCACACGGTACCAATTAGATAAAAATCAAGGGAGCCATGCACATCTTTTAGGAACAGCCCTCTCTGAAAGTGAAGTTAATTTGTTTTTGCCACACTAGCGTGGTTATGTTCATGATAATTATCTGTTTTGCATTCTTCTACCAGATTTATCAGATTTCATCGTACTTTGTATGCCTGAATACGATTGCACGTGACAATCGGACAACACACACAAAGTATCGGAAGTTAGCAGAAACGGCTGGACAACGAAGTAAACGATTGGACATATCGAAACTACTTCATGTTAGTTTAAAAATTAGCAATAGGAATGCCATTTAAGAACTAATGAACTTTGTCCTTGTCGAAGGTGCAATGTCATCTATTTCCAAGTAATTCTGCAGCGGAGACAAACAGCTTTACATGCAGAGTAGCAAAACATGGGCAGTACTGGAAGTAACTGTTTTGCCTGTGATAAGCAACTGACGGCGGATGAGATTTGATCCAAAACATGTTTTGTCGCTCAAAAAGTAGCGTATGTACCAGTACTGCGCAGTAGTTCCAGTACTGCCTCTGTTAGAGTACGCATCACATGTTTGGGGAGGTCTACCTAACTATCTGTCTGAAGAAGTCCAACGAGTTCAAGACCGTAGCCTTAGTATTATTGGCGTACCAAGAAATGCCCTCCCTGCGCTTCATGAGAGAAGGAGTACTGCTACCAAACGAGAATTTGAAAAAATTCGAAAGGACGAATCTAATCCAAATAATGTTTTTGTTAAATCGGCGCCAAAAAATCAATATAATTTAAGATCTGGGAGAAGCACATATATCGAAATGACGGGAACCGACAGGCATCAACGTTCCTTCATACCAAGAGCTCATAAACTTTGCGGAATATAACTCTTATATATATATTATATATATATATATATATATATATATATATATATATATATATATATTATATATATATATATATATATATAAGAACTTAAGACACCAGTTACTGTTAAGGGTTGTGGTAGATGTGGGATAGACGATGCAGGATTTGTGATTTCTTGGATGAGGTCATTTGTTTCAAAAGTAGAGTTACTGGGAGAGATTTTGTGATTAATTTTAAGCTGGACTGTAATTCAGACCACGTAGTCTACCTATTGTCTTGTGCAATGTGTCAAATGCAATATGTGGGATCTACTATTAACAAATTTAGGACTAGATTTAATAACCACAAGTCTAGGATTAATGCGCACAGAGGACTATCCTCTGAGAATAAACTTAAAGACGATGTTATATACAGGCATTTCAATCAGGCAGACCATCATGGTTTGAGTGATGTTAGAATACAGTTAAAGACAAGTGTTCAAGTGAGGAATATCTTAGGGATAGGGAGGCCCAGTGGGCATACCGTCTGCGATGTATTTATCCACTGGGTCTTAATAGTGATGATTTTTTCTGTAGTAGGAATCCTCGAAGGGATTTATTTTAATATCGCTCTCATTGCTTCACTTATATGTAACGCGCGCGCTTTAAAGCGCGCGAGCAGCTTTAAGTCTCGTATTAGCGTCTCACATCAGCTAGCGTATATCTTATAACGGTTTTAACCGCTTTCACATCAGTTGCCCTGATGAAGTCTTTTAATAAAGACGAAATATTGGCAAAGTCGTATTTTCCAGTTCTTGGCTATTATATATATATGTACATAGTTTTTAATACATTATTACGATTATTATTTGCCGTTTTCTTGCATTTTTAATATTGTATTGCCATTGTATTTTTTCACTTAAGATGGTCAAAAAAAGCGCATTATTATTATGTAGCGTTATTTGCACCACTAGTTATTTCTACTGAAGACCCAACCAGTTACCCATATGGTCTATACCACTGACATCTTCATTATTTTATGTTAATATGTTTTCATGGTTTACTTGCTGAAGCTAAGTTAGCTTTGCATTTGGTTCTGATATCGTCTGAATCAAACTTGCGTTCACATAATGAGGTCACCTTTCATTAAATGTGAATTAGCCGCTTGTTAAAATTATCGTGGAATTAATTACGTCATACATTAACAACGAGTGCAGGGGTTTCATTAGGGGTTGCAGACGCCGAGAAACAGATGAAAGCACGACTCTGAAGGCGGAGTAGTTTTATTGTTTCGAGGCGTTTGAAACCTCTGATGAGACCCGATGCACGAGTTGTTGATATGACTTCTCCAGTAAAACATTGACACCGAATAGACCTCTTTAGCTTGTATGTTTTGTTTTCCAAATGTAGGTCATGTGACGTTACGCTAGAGAACTGTTTCTTTGAAATTTCGTCTTATTCACGTGTATATGTACGCATGACATTCAGAAGTCTTTTTTTGTTTCGTTTTTTTTTTTTTCAGACGAATTTGCAGCATCAAATCTATTT
>JAEMWC010000177.1:175000-190000 GCA_016490735.1 Pachyseris speciosa | reverse complement strand
ACACTCATCGACCGAAATGGATGCCATTAATTTGGGTTGTTATTTCATGAATAATAGTCTACCTCACCATTACGTCATTCGGAGATCGCGTGAGAGATTGCGTCACCAAGTTAGGCTTTCAATGCGCGGCTAGTTCTGCTGGAGAAAAGTTGTATATCGAAACGTTCTGCTAAAAAAACGAACATTTTCGATAAATACACGCAAGGAAAACTTCGGGTAATACCTTTAGTTGTCTTCTTTCCTATTGAAACGGTGTGATCACCTTTGAACGTCGCACCCTGCCGAAATTGATAGACGCGACAGATGTGTCTTCGAACACGAAGGAGCAACAGGCGAGACATCTCGCGCTCCAAACTAGCTCCAACTCTGAACTGGATGCTAATAGCAACTCAGAAGCGGAGATGACTAAGATGTCTTCTGAAAAGAAACTTTGAACGAAGTAAGCAGGTCAGAAAGTGGTCGTGGAATCAGTTGGAAAGCCAGCTGCATACCCCAACAAACCTAGACCTAGCTTTATCATCAAACCTGAATGAGTTCAGTTTCAATTGCTCGATATAGAAAACGATATAAAGAATCAAGTTCTAAAAGTATGATCACTAATAGTAAAGTTTCACTATGGCATAGGATTTTTCAGTTCGATGTGCTATTTTACCTGCTTTCTTTTATGCTTTCTGCAATAGCATGCACAACAACAACTTTTTTTACACCTTGAACACAAGGAAGAATTTTACAAACAAAGAAATTGAACAGAGAAAGGGGTGATGGCTTCCTAAAATAACTAAAGAGTTAAAGGACTAGGAAGCCAAATTACAAGAAATAAATAACAATATTTAGGTCGGAAAACACACGCACAAACTATCAAACACACAACATAACACATTAATAACACAATATCAATCTAACGTAAGCGAACAAATCACTCAGGCATATTAAGACACGGTTGGATACCTAATTTGCATAAAATCAAAAAACAGGTAAAACACTGCGTAGGTATGGGAGAAAATCATCAAACTCGGCAGTCAGATAAAACTTGATGCCATTACCAGATTTTTGTGTTTAAGTGTGGGACATTTTGGTCACGTGACCAGTAAATGACGATTAACATCCAAATTTTCTAAAGTAAAACGGTGAATATAAAGCAAACTATAACCCAAGCTTTTGGGGATGCCATATTATTAAACCTTAAAAGTTCATCATGAATTAGCCTTGCATGGTGGTACCTATTATTTCTATGAGAAATTATTAAGCCATTACTAATGTCACGTGATCTGTTTCCCTTAATTGGAAGACCGTTATTTGATGTGGACACGCAGACAAGGCTAGTCCATTTCAAGCACTTGAAGTGCAAACGTGTGACACCAAAGAAGATTTCATTCGATTTCATTTTATCTTCCCATTTTGCTTATTTACAAATCACGTGACCGAAGTACTCGTCCCTAACCGCCGACCGGTTAGCTCAGTGGTAGAGCACCGGACAACCGTGCGGGAGGTCGCGGGTTGAAACCCCGGCCGGACCAACACTCAGGGTCTTTAAAATAATTGAGGAGAAAGTGCTGCCTTTGTAATGACATCTCCAAACGGTTAGACTTTCTAGTCTTCTCGGATAAGGACGATAAACCGTAGGCCCCGTCTCACAACTTTTCATAATTCTCTGATTCTGTGGGACGTAAAAGAACCACTAGGGACGTAACAAAACTCTGGCAGTGACCACCCCTAGTGTCTGTCTTAATTTGATATTGATATTACGGGGGCACTCATACTCAACTTCATTAATTGTAAACTGCGTTATAAGCAGTCTGGCAAAGTCCCCCGGTCAGTGTTGTAAAGCGCCTAGAACAGCTAGTGATATAGGCGCTATGTAAATAGAGTTCATTATTATTTATTATTATTCAAGCAAAAATCAGTTAAGGTCTTCAAGTTTTATGTCACTGCCAAGTTTGAAGATTTTTCGTTAACTCTTCGCAATGTAATTATAGTTTTTCCGATTTTATGCAAATTAGGCAGAATCAGAGCGAAACAAAAGAGATCAAGAATTAATATTTACTCAGCAGATCATCAATTTCTTTGAATTTTTTAAAGAACACGATTTCGTATTCTTTTCAAGCGAATTCAGCACTTTTGTTTCTTGGAAGCGAATATGTTGAAGAAACCATAATTTGTTCTTGCTTTTGGCATACAGTATGATTGATTTGCTGCATTTCTTGTATTATATTTGTGAATTTTCTCTACTTGGGTAAAAGAAAAAGATCAAAGTAGGATGGTAATAACCTATAATGATATTTAAAATAGAAATGTGTAGGGTAACCAAGTCATGTAGTTTAATGATATTCAATAACTTTAAAAGTGGAGTTGAATGTTCATCACATTTTGTAGAGGTAATGATTCCCATTGATGTTTTTCTGCAAAATGTACAAGGGCTGAAGTGTGGTAGTGTATGTATTACCCATGAAAGTATGGCACAGGTGAGAAAAAGATAAATTAATGAATAGTTAACAACTATTCACCAAAGAGGAGGTAGTGGTAGGGCTAGTGGTGGATATCCACCGTTAGTATATACCACACAAGTGAATAGTGCTTTTCGCGCGCTCTGATTGGTTAACTCGGAGGTGATTAGCAAGTACTATTCACCTCCGAGCAGCCGGCGCGCGAGATTTTACAATTTCCGACCGCTTTTCGGTATATTGTCACACATGAATTAATGTTTTGGTCCGCTAATTATTCAACTTGTGTGGTATATACTAAAACAATAATTTATTCACCTCAGTGTCGGTGAAAGTGGTGGATATATCCACCACTTTCACCGCTTCGCGGCTCGGTAAATGTCCACCATTATTCACCTCCACTTCGGTGAATAATTGTTAACTAGCCACCGAGACTGAGGTGAAAAGTTGTTTTAGTGTATACTAAAACAGTGAGATTATATATACACCACAAAAAAATGATTTTAATTCGTATATTCTAGCAACAATTGCAATATTTTCCCGCGCGCAAAGGACTGAAACAACACGCCGCCCGTTTTCTTGCTCACAGATAAAATTTCTGAAGACATTTGTTTTAGTTCTGGTGGCGACATTTCTTGCAAACTCTCTCTGTATTTGAAACCATTCTGTAAAAAATATCATTTAACTTTGGTTTTCAAGTGAACAAGTGAGGTTACGAAAGATTAATTTGCATATGTTATCGATAAACTCCGGGTTAAAAACAGTAAACCATTACCTTTAAACAGGGCCAAACCAAATTTAGCCGCTTTCTTTATATCTTCAGGGACTGCTTCGTCGTCAATTTGGATGATTTCTTCCCTTGCCAGGGATGCAAACCGGGACGCCATTTTTGCGAAATTCACACGAGGGAGGGAAACCATTCTGTAAAAAATATCATACAACTTTGGTTTTCAAGTGAACAAGTGAGGTTACGCAAGATTAATTTGTATTTGTCAACAAAACCTTTCTCATTGGTTTTTATCGATAACCTCCGCGTTAAAAACATAAACCATTACCTTTAAACACGGCCAAACCAAATTTAGTCGCTTTCTTTGTGTTTTCAGGGACTGTTTCGTCGTTAATTTGGATGATTTCTCCACTTGTCACGGATGCAAACCAGGACGCCATTTTTTTGAAATTCACACGAGGGAGGACGAAACTCGCGAGTTGCCCGGAGGTAAATAGCAAAGGATATCGGAGTTTGACCAACCAATCAGAGCGCACCTTCAACGCTATCCACTGTTTTAGTATATATTAAAAGAGATTAGTCAGAATAGTGATATTCACTAAGCATCGCAGGTTAGTTAGGATTCCCACACTTCTCATGTTCATGATCTTCTTAACAATACTGGCAATTTGGGTTCTCCAACTAAGATTAGGGTCATTAAGAACAGCAAGATGTTTTATACATAGATCTCGCTGTAACTGATTTCCATTTACTGCTAAAAACAACTTTGGTTTTATTCTTCTTTGAGGGGGGTGGAAAATAACAAAACTCGATTTTCAATGTTCAAAGAAAGCTTATTGGCACAAAGCCAAGAATTAACACTGGTAAGCACACTGTTTATGGTATCCTGTAAAGAATCCAGACTTAAATGCTTATTAAATAAGTTAGTGTCAAATAGATGAAAATCAAAAAAGTTTGAGCAGCAATGGAAGTTATATATATAGAGCAAAAAGAGTTTGGAACAAGGACCGATCCTTGGGGGACACCGCAAGAAATCTTTAAAGGATTAGGCGATTTGTAAGATAAGACTTGAACCAATCCTTAGCAATACCAAGTGTGTCATAGAACTCCAGCTTTATTAAATGAGATGTCATGATTTATTGCATCAAATGCCTTACTGGAATCTAAAAAGATACCACAACAGAATTCCTTATTGTCAATTGCTCTTTGAATTTTATCATCAAAGGCACCTTTGATATAATATGTTGTTCCCTTTTCATTCAGATATCTTATTTAACTTAATTAATTACACTCAAAAATCACAAAAAAGAGAAGAGAGAAGGAGAAAAAACTTACAATACATAACTTAAACTAACCTAATTACAAGTAATACATTACCTACAATAAGCTAGTTACAGCGCCCTGCTTACTGGACACTGGGGAGAACATTAAATAAAGGCTACAGTAATCCTGGAGTTATAGTGTTGAATAATTGTATGGAGGCAGTCTTGACAAACGCCACCAACGCTACACTACATACTTCAGGAAATTTGCAATTATTGTTGTCATTTAAAATACCATTTTTTCTGTTAAATACAAATTATGAACATATGGGGACCTAAAAAACCCACTAAGTATGCCTTATGTTATGCTGCATGGTTAACTGAACAATCGAGGGACACAATAGGTAATTCATTCCATACTGAGACCACCGCAGAAATTAGTTTATAATTAACATAATTGTAGTAAAAATAGAGCTGTAACCAGGATAAGACATATTGAAGTAAGAAGCGTTCTCTGGTTAAAAATATTTAAAACCCTGGTACGTATTCGATGGATCGGCCCATTTGAAGAGCAATGAGAAACCACCCCCATCTACAGTTCCTCAACCAGAAGAATTGGTTTCTATGTTCTTTAAATGGGCCGATCCATCGAATACGTACCAGGGTTTTGCATGCCTCCATTACATCAGTGGCCTAACCGAGCCCCTTACGAGATTACTCCGTAACAACGATATCCGGATTGTCAACAAACCATTCAAAACCCTTCAACAAGAATTCCCGTCTCCAAAGTTCAGACAACCCTCGGATCTTCAAGTAATGTTATTTGCAAAATTCCATGTAAAGATGCTTACAAACCCGAAAAAAGGAACATCAACGAAACTTGAAGAACTATTCAAACGGCTCTAATGTTGCCAACCATCCGTGGCAAAACAATCACTCCATTGATTTCGATAATGCTTGTGTCATTGACAAAGGCGATTACCGCGTTCGAAAAACACTAAAATCCTGGCACACCGCAAAAATCGTCGATGCGGATAATAACTCAAAACCGTTGCCTAGGCAATACTCCATTTTATTGTAATTAGATCTCATTTACATTTTATTCTTCTAGCTTTTTAAACACTTCTTTTTGTATTTTTATTCTCATATTTTCGCACCCTCTTCGTATATATTTCCGTCCGCGCGCTACATTTTCCATTCGTTGAAGGCTATAGACTGATAGCCGAAAGCTTATGTTTTAAATATTTTTAACCAGAGAACGCTTTTTACAGAAAAATCAGAGTTTATCTGCCTTTTAGACAAAGAATGTTATATTACAATTCGATAATTCATCCTTTAATAAGCTATGCTAGTGTTATCTGGACATGTTGTGAAAAAGAATCTTTGAACAGAGTTTTGAAGCTGCAGAAAAGGGCTGCTAGGGTTATTCTGTCTGCCGACAGAAATTCACCATCTGTACAATTATTTAATAAGTTAAAATGGATTCCTTTTTATGACGAAAATAAGATAAGCAGTTGTTCTCTAGTTTTCAAACTCATTCAAGGTACCTTACCCAATTATTTAATCAAAAATTTTACTGTAAATAATCAAGTCCATTCTAGAAATACTAGGTATTCTAAATTAACTTAGTTTGGGTTAAGTATATACGTGAGACTGAAGGTGGAAAGCCCTTCATAGTTAGAGCTTGTAAACTTTGGAATAAGTTATCTTTAAAATTAAGACGTAAGGATTCTCTTCCTGCATTTAAGAAGAGTTTATATAATGAAATTTTTAAAGAACAGCTTAGTCTAAATCACTTTAGTATTTAGCTTGATATTAGTTTAACTTCATATTTAATAGGATCTTTAGATTTGATAGTATAGTTTTTAGATATTTGAATTTTGTACTTTGTTTCTAATTTTGAGGGCCACAAGTTTATTACCTTTTAACTATTTAGTGTTATCCTCCATAAATAAATTGTTTACTTACTTACTTACTTACTTAATTACTTACTTACTTACTTACTTACTTCAATAACACAAATGTAGGTTACAATAAATGTCATTATGAACCCTAACAAACTGAACTTGTGTTTAACTGGTCAGAAGCTGTCTGGTTCTCTGTATCAAGACTATGAACGTGTCATCTTCGAAATTAAGGTCTGGAACAAGCGCGGAAATGGAAGTCACCGCGAGAGACTCTTGCCTCTCCCCTCCAACCCACCACCTCCCCATTCCCCGACCCCCGACCACCTTTAAATTTTCAGTGAAGAAAAACTTATGTGTAACGAGATGCAATACACAACCAACTAAAAACTGACATTCTCGAAGTCATATTTCTAGTTTTCAACACTTGAGTCACTTCAATGCGATGTTCGAAAAAAAAATGCTTTTTAAAATATCTCAAGGGTAGAGCCTTCGTCTTAACACGGTTCTTTAACAGTGCTGCAGTTCAATCGGTTCAGTCAGTTCAGTCCAGAGTGAAAATAAATTCAGAGAATTGTCCCCTTGTGATATTGCTGTCATACCTTGCATCATAATCGCCAGGATTCAAGACGAAGGTTCTCCTAATGCAAGTGAAGGAGAAATCCACCCCATAATTCGTGACGAAGGACTGGCCATCCTCCCTGTACCAAGACCTCGGGCCGGATATTTCAGCTCGAAAGCAGTATCTGGTACCTGCTTTTAAAGCAACTGGAGTCGCAAATGGAACATCAAAGCCTTGATAGTCTCGCACTTCACTCTGTATGTTCCTAGACATAAAGGTTCCTTTTTCAGTGGCGATAGTTCTAGCTGTGTTGTTGGCATCTTTCACTGTTAGAAAAACTGAATATTCAGTGTTCTCACGACCAAAAAGACACACCCCATGCAGCGTTATGTTCTTGCTAACAGAAACACCAATAGCGTTTGAATTGTAACGACCATAATTCCACCCGATTTTAAATGATTTGAATCTCAGAGTGGTCTGAATATATCCAGTCCTTGGAACTTCGGAGAACCCTATCGAAGTGTTAAGTACAGAACTAAAATACGTCATCTAACTGCACGCTTCCTTATGGGAAAGTATTTCAGAATCAAGGACGACGTCTGCAAAATCTTTCGGTTTGCTTCAATCGCAATGTCACGTCTGTCACGCTATTGTTTCACCTATTGCATGTGATATCGCAGGCGCAACATTGGCTCTCTTGAATGTCGATGGTACGTGGTGTCTTTAATCAAATTGTCATGTAGTGTTCTGATAGGTAGAGCAATTCTCCTCGGCCATATCAAACCTCTAAATCATAATTACATTACGTGAAACACCACGTATCTACCTTGAACGCAAGAACGACGGAAGGGAAAACAAGCAAACAAAGGCATGCCAGCTCCTTTTTTTCTGCAAAAGAGTGCCTAGTATTATAGCCTAAGAAACACAAAACAAGCAAATAAAACAAACAAACAAGCAAAAGAGTTGAGGGACTTCAGTTTACAGAGCAAAAAGGTGATATCTTTCAAAATGTTCTGAGAGAGGAGGAAGGTATGGGGAGGATTATCTTACAGTTCAGCGTTTTGTCCCGTAGTATTGGTAAACACATGGAACTACTCAAAAAAAAAAAATATAACTGTAAGAATTTTAAAAATGTTTCTTACGCTTTTTTAACTACCGCAGTTTCTTTTAATGATATATAAAATCCCTCATTATGGTTAAAAAACTAACAGAAGTTACTAAAGACTGGTTTTCACTAGCGACGGAGTCGAAGTCGTAGTCGGAGTCGTAAGAGCGCTTATGACCCAGTGAAAACACAGGTAGCCCAAGCTCGATATATGAGTAACGGTACTGTACTATATTACGCAAGAGACGAAATATAAGGATTTGTATGGGGAAAACGGATTTTCTCAAAATTCAAAAACATATTTTTAATTATTTTAAATAAAAAAAATAGCTTACCTTGCTTCAGTCTTGTGTTTCTTCAGTCTTGTGTTTCTGTGTCGATTAAGAGCGATTTAAGAGCACCTGTCCCTAAAAATCAAACATATCTCGGCAGGGGTGGAAAATTCGATTTCTTTCATATTTTAATGTTCGATAGGTTAGGATCTAACGAAAATCACTGTATAATTTTTTCGGTGAAATATCTTTTCATTTCAAAGAAAAATGCAAATAACGAAAATCCGTTAAAAATCGTCAATTGAGGCGCTAAATAATTACACAGGTTTGAGAGCCTCACGTGCAAAAACAAATCATTCTACTGTCTTTAAACCACTCAAATATTAGTTAACAATCTCTAAATATCTGTTGGAATGATTTTGGGGAATATTGCATTGTTCTTTGCATAAGAAATAATTTAATTTCGAAGGAAAACAATTTCAATGCAGTAAAAGTACTTCATGAATAAAATTGATTTTCACCATGTGCGAAACCTTCAAATCGAGTAAGCTTCTGGTGGTTGAATGTTGGAAGGATGGTCTATAGATTCCTGTGAAAATATCTTTGGGCAAATGAATAAGAGCGGCGCGAGAGCGTTTCAAAGTCCGTAAAAAATGCAAATATTTGACCTTCGGCGGTGAACTCTGAAGTTGCGCAGAGACATAAAATTTCACTGCGTGTACATATCTTAAGACTCTTAATCCATATTAGGTTAAACTAAGGACTTACAAAAACATTTGGAAATGTTCTAACCTTATATTATGTTATAAAAGACAGGTCCAAAGGCCATTTAAGCACGATTCTCTGTTCGCTCGTCGCCTAAGTTTGAGCTCTGTTTGTAACATCCGATGTACACCGCTTAATCAACGTAGCCAATGGTCGAATACCAATCTTTGATCAACTTTCGGCGCATTTCATTACAACCGCATCCTCTACGACGGCTTTGTCATTTGTTTAGTATTTCTTGGTTAATAGTCCTCGAAATTATTACATCTGATCGCTGTTAGAATGGTACAAAGGTCGTCGTTTACAGTCCATACTGCATTGCAGACAGCCGTTTGATCGTCACGCAATGCAATGTCCTGGGCAGTTAGGGGGTGCTTCATTACTAAACAAGAACATACTCAAGGCAACAAGAACAACAATAATTAAGTACGTTCTTTCTCCCTTACTAAAATCTAGATAATCATTTATTTTATCAGTTCGCGCGCGTGGGCTGGGTTGTTAGGAGCGTTGGCAGGGGGGATGGGGTTTACAGAACTTACTGATAAAGATCACTTCAACCATTCATCTTTTAAATACAATAAATCCTAGTATGAAACCATCAACGAAAAATATTGCCTTTCTTTTGCTTCCTGAGTGAGTGCTTTCCTAAGAGAACATTGAATAACTCTATTTTTTTTTTCGTCTTACTGAAAGCCTGGGTAACATGTGCCCTCTAACGGGTGGTTATTCATTTGAGTGTTACAAAGTACTTTTTTGGGGGGTATTTTTTGTTTAGAAACTATCAAATTTATGATTTCTAAATTAAACAGTAACTAATTTAAATTTCTTACTAAATTTAAAAATAAAATCTCTGGAAAATTCAGTCGAATTTATGGCTTCTACAGAGGCAGCTATTCGGCGTGAGAAAAAATCGCTTAATTTAATTTTGTGGCTTCCAAAGTAAACTTGGCGACGTTTGTTTGAACTTTTTAAAGTCAAGGCTGTGACAGTGAAAATGGAAGGTTGTTGTTCTTTTAAAGCCCTTGTTGGGGGAATTTGTAGCTATGACGCTAAAGACCGAAAGCGTGACACTGAAATTGTTCCGCTACTGTCGTGTCGTAAGGACATCAACAGTCACAAGTCCCTGTATAAATTTACCGGGCCAAAAGATGAGGTTGAACTGATTTTATGTCGAGCGGCTATGTTTACAAGGAGGAAAAGCTTGAGCTCCATGACGATATGTCCAAACCACCGATCAAAACTAGGAATAGGTTGGAGCAGAGGGTCCAGCACCAGGTGCAAGGTTCCGGAAGAAATTTCGAACCATGGCAAAGGGAAAGGAGTGTGGCCAAAAGGTGAAAGAGGGCTGGGGAAGAAGGAGTCCGAGGTTATCTTAAAGAAGACTGGTTCGTTCGTACAAGTTGGGTCAGGTAAGTTTTATTTTTCACTGTGTAGGTTAATTAACAATTATCCTGGGAAATCGCGCCGAATATCGCCTGATAGCCGACGAATCCGTAGGTCGAGTTGGCTAAAATCAATAATGAGACAGTACAATTTTCTGCGGTTATTGCAAAAAGCTGGAAAATCGTATATTTAACAATTATCCTGTGAAATGGCGCGAAAATATCGCCTGATACTTAGCCGAAGAGGCCGTAGGCCGAGCTGGCTAAAATCAGGCGATAATCCGCAAGATTGAGCAGGATAATTGTTTTCAGTGTTATTGACAATGACAAGCACAATTTTCTGTGCTTATTGCAAAACAAGCTGGAAAATCCGCTAGTTTTGTTAGCGACACAAAAAATTACGTATATATCGCAGGAGATCTGTTGAGAACGCACGACGAATCGTCTGAGCTTACTGTGACCATATTTGGACATTGTCACAATGTAAGGAATGAGAAACTGGGTTATCAATGTCAACCTAATGGTGTTTCCTATTCGTCATTCAGGTGTATGTAGAAAATGTAGAGAGAAGATGAAAGATCTGACAGATATTGAGGGGCATGATTCTCCGGATCCGATTTCACAAATGAGAATTGATTTCGATATCGATGATCAGATGGCAAGAATGGCGTTGGTGAGTACGCGGCAGTTCACATGATTTGAGATATAAGAGTTACTACTTCACTAGCGCTGGTGGGTTAGTGGCATAGACCAGGTTTCCCGCCTCCCCATGTGCAAGAAACGACAACGCCCAAATGACGGCACAAAGACGACGTCATTAGGTTATATGTCTATGTTCTATAAGAGAGGCTTAGTTTCTTGTTTTCTTCATTACGTGTACATAAGGCAGTCCATATCTAAGGACGAAAGGAAATGGCTGAAATACTTATGCGTACTGTTAGAGCTTTCCGAGCACGAGTAAAGGACTGGCGACGATTCTGATGAGCTTACACCTATGGACTCATAGATACGGTATTTCATGCTTACATAACTTCGTAAACAAAGCTACAAGTGAATGCATACCGTTCAACTTTGTGCTCATTTGTGTTACTAAGTTTAAGACGTCGCTCAAATATTGTAGTAAGTGGTGCTAATTCTAACGGTAATAAAGCTTGGATTTTTTTATCCGTAGGATGATGACGTGGTAACCTTTAACCCTAATACTGTAAGTCCAGTATCGCCTCGGACACCAAAAAGTGAATTTTCGAATGTCGAAACACCATCAAGTATCTATCAACCGTCTGAAGGTGTTGCAACTCCATCTGGAGATGACTGTGAAGCACGTACCACTTCAAGAGAAAAACTTAATTCATTTTTGGCTTCCAGAGACATTAGTCCCATCCGTTATTCAATGATTACGCCTTGGGATGAAGCTGCAGAAAGAACAAAACGGTTTCACATACGCAAAGCGAGGCAGGTTGTCATTACCGCTTTGGAGGAAATAGCACCTCATAGCGCAGAGATGTTGCTCAACTCCATGCAATCATCTAAAGAAGACGAACGCGACATCGATTCTACGTTGATGGGAGTTCTTGTCGAGTGCTATCAAAACGCAAGTCACTGGAGCACCCGTAGACAGATACTGTCGATCATGGCTGATAAGGTCAGCTTTAAAGTAGTCAAAACTTGGATACCTAATCTTTCCCAGTACAGATACAATGTCGCGCGACACCATATCTTACTTCATGGTAGAGGCTCTGCCGTTCCTTTAGCTGAAAACACAAGAATGAAAGTCACACCAGAAAAACTTGACCACTTCTTGGCATTCATTACCAGTCCATATGTAATGCAAGATTTACCATTCGGTGAGAAAACCTTGAAGTTGTCCTCAAACACCGAGATTAAGATCCCAAACGTAGTGAGGACCATGATTCCCGAACGGATTGTCCAACAGTATCAGTGCTATTGCCATGAGACTGGATTTGTCCCCATGAGCCGCTCTACACTCTGTAGGATACTGAAAGTCTGCTCCGCGTCGGTGCGCAAGTCTTTGCAAGGACTTGACTATGTCTCGGCGGAGGGCGCAAAGGCCTTTGACGAATTGGCAGATGTCATTGACAAGCTAGGAGACAACTATGGCAAAGGACTCTCATGGGCAAAAGACCAAAACGAGAAATTAAAGATGGCAAAACGCTATCTTAAAG
Organism: Pachyseris speciosa; assembly: GCA_016490735.1. Taxonomy (NCBI): domain Eukaryota; kingdom Metazoa; phylum Cnidaria; class Anthozoa; order Scleractinia; family Pachyseridae; genus Pachyseris; species Pachyseris speciosa. The sequence continues at coordinate 177,397 of JAEMWC010000177.1, read as the reverse complement.
GTGACTTTAAGGTAGGTCTATATAATTACATACAATAAATTTCGAATTCAGTTTTCCTCGAGTTATCTTCAGTAGCCTTGAAGAATACGTTTGTTTTAGCATCCTTTTTTGTTTTGAAATATTTTTCTATCGATATGAACTATTTTCTGGCGTCTCGAGAAAAAGTGAAAGAAGGTGGAGTTTTTGACGTTACTTGACGTCATACACGTCACAATGAACAGATAAATACCGCTTCTTGTAAAGCAAGCTGCAGACTCTGAGCTCAAGTAATAATGCTTTCAAGGTGCATTGAAAAATGCATTAATTCATGAAGGAAATGCAAAAGAAATTAATTTTTAATAAGTGTCTTTATATGTGATAAAGACACGGCTAAATTTTACATCCGATTCTCTTGGCCAAAATAACCCGAAATCTCAATTTTAGTATAAGAGTGGATAGATGTACAGTAAAGCTTTTTAAGCCGTTCAGTAAATTCGCAATTCATGTTTTATCAAGTCCTAAAACACTCGGCCGCGCCTTGTGTTTTAAACTTGATAAAACACTCCTGCTCATTTATTAAACATTACATAACATCAACCCCCCCCTCCCCCCTTGGGGTATACGCTTGCATGTATTGCACGTTCGCCGGTCAATCCCTGAAAACGAAATGACTTATATTGCGCTGTGACGTTTTAGTGCTGATTACGTACCCGGATTCAGTTGTTTTATATTTAAATTTTCATAACATTGTCGGTGGAAAGACGTAGAATAGATTTCCCACCATTATCATTCGATCATTGCAGGTACACGTATCACCAAGTTCCAGAGTTCCAGATCATTGTAGAAACTACGCCCTCAGTTTTCAAGGTGATTCCGATTACGTCGGCAGCTGTAATCATGATCACGATCTTAGATGTGATCGGTGCGACTTGTTCACGAATGCAGTCAGTGAAATTGAGTCTGCTCTGTCATATGTTGATATTTCAAGTGATGAGAAAGGTGAAATGAAATATGTCGTTTCTTTAGCTAAAAAGAAAATCGAAGCATGGAAAGCTCATTTAATCCGAACAATCAACCAAGATGAAGCGCGGCTTGATGTCTTAAAGAACCTAGACGCTCAGTCTGTACTTTTAGTCATGGATTGGGCCATGAAATACCTCCCAAGAAAATATCGCGAGAGCCAATCCGATTGGTTTGGAAAACGGGGTATTTCATGGCACGTAGCCACCGCCATGAGAAAGTCCGAAGGTCAACTTGAAATGCTGACGTTTGTGCACATTTTTCAAAGCTGTAATCAAGACAGCGCCACAGTTTTGGCTATCATTGACGATGTCTTGAACCAGCTCAAGACAACAATGCCTGACCTAAATCGTGTGCATTTCAGACAGGATAATGCTGGATGCTACCACAGTGCATCCACATTACTGGCAATTCAGCAGGTAGCTAAGAAGTACGACGTAAACGTCAGACTGGATTTTTCAGACCCACAAGGGGGCAAAGGGTCGTGTGACCGCAAAGCAGCGACTATTAAGAATCACATTAGAATATATCTAAACTCTGGTCAAGACGTGGAGACTGCCGATCAAATGAAGAATGCCATAGAGTCCTCTGGTGGTGTTCCTGGAGTAAGGGCTACGCTATGCGATACACAAGATATTCCCAAGTCCGCACCTTTAAAGTGGGACGGAGTTAGCTTCATCAATAATATTGAATATGGCAGTGAGGGAATCAGAGTCTGGAGATCGTATGCAGTTGGCCCTGGTAAATTCCTGCCGTGGAGTCAATTTAATTTTCCGGAAAGCTACTCCGTACCAGTGCTAAACACATTGAAGGAGGCCATCATTCCAAAAGCTCAATTTACTGCAATCATATCGAGGATAAAATCACCTCACACGCAGCACGAAGAAGTTCAATTGGCATTGAAAGCAGAACCATCATATGAACAGAGTGACGAGGACAAAGAGTGTCACGATAAACTGTTTTCATGTCCTGAAGAGGGATGCATAAAATCCTTTCACAGATTTTCGTCCCTTCAACATCATCTTGACATCGGAAGGCACAGCTATGCTCTAGAGAATGAAACGCTTTTTGATAAGGCAATGAAGTCATATGCAACAAAACTAGAACAGGGTATTTCCATTGTTGAGAATCCCGTAGAAGTTATTCAGACACAGCAGGCACTGGATTCCTGCTCATCGTTGCCAATGGGCTGGGCGTTGAAATCCGCCAGTACTCAAAGAACCCGGCTGACCGAAAGCCAGAAACAATACCTCACGGAAGTATTCCAAATCGGCGAAAGGACTGGACGCAAAGCTGATCCTTGTAATGTGGCTAAGTCAATGAGGAAGGCCAGAAACGCAGATGGCTCCTGTAAATTTGATTCTTCAAGCTATCTAACACCTCAGCAAGTTGCAAGTT
>JAEMWC010000177.1:155000-162500 GCA_016490735.1 Pachyseris speciosa | reverse complement strand
TGAATGTATGTGTACTGTATGGGTCACTATTTTATGTATAATTTAAGGATGTGTATGTATATATGTACGTAAAATGTTTGCATCTAAATGTAGCCTTTCACTGTACGTTGTATGTTGATAATTAATAGACCTTTTTCATAATGGCGGACGATTTTAATTATTCTTTTGTATATGTGTTAATTAGCCCTACTAACCTCACTTTAATGAAAAAATTCTATTGAATTTTGCACATGCTGACGAGGCTAGTAGGGCTCATTATCATAAGAATAAAAGAATAATTTGTCGGGCGCCATTATGAAAAGGGTCTATAAAGTGTATATTTATTCAAAAAAACAAAAAAAGAAAAAAGAAAAAAAAAAGGTCCCGGAATCCACTCACAAAATGACTAAAGACACAACTTCACTCCGTGAATTTCCATCACTCGGTCGAATACTTTAAGCGGCCCAATTCATTTGAAATTGCTCCTCACCTTTGTTTTCTTTCAAAGGATTGCCTCTACCCATCAACCCAGCTTTATGATGCCAGGCAGGGGGCTTCTGAGGTGGAAAATGGCTCGAAAAACACACTTATAAATCAAATACGTAACGAATTGTAGCTGCAGTAATCGTTTAGAAATAAGCGACAGCTAGCGTGACAAGCGTGACATGAAAGATAGAGCCTTCGATGTCGTGGACCAGCGAAATCTCCGTGGTTACCCTTTATATGGAATAACCAGATCGACTTGACCTCAACCCCTCGAAAATTACAAAAAAACACGTACAAAATGGCGGATAGAAATGAGTTAATTTGATATAGAATTTGGGATGGATGGTATGTGGGATGTAATCGGGAGCCGCTACAGCCCTTAATTAGATTAGAGACACCCGTTAAGGTACACAGTAAGCGGTTTGCTTCAAAATGACTAATTTTCAAGACGAGTTTTCTCGTATTTGGCCCTGAAATCGATTCTCGTCATTTTCTGCCAAGGCAAAAAGTTATTTGGCAAATGAACCACAGAGTGGCGAATAACTCAATAGGGCCGTTTATACGAGAGAAAATAAGCCGCGGGTTACTCTGGCCGCGAACTCCCCGTATAAATGGTACAAAATCTACGTTCACGGCTTATTCAACCCACGGCCAGCTCAAGCCGCGGCTTATCCTGGCCGAGGGGTTTTGGGCTTACCTTGGACGTGAAAGTGTTCGTATAAATGCACTCAAACGTTGTCCGCGGCTTGCCGAAGCCGTGAACGATTGCTGCGCATGCTCTGTATTCATTTATACCTTGACCTTCACGGCTGAGAGACGCGCGATGCAGGGGCGGGAAAAATGAGTTCTGTTTACGTTTACATCCTTCAAAAAGTGGAAAATGGCGACCACGACGGATTCATCTACAAAAAGAAACATTTGGAGTGCCGCAGAAGAGAAGCAAATAATGCCTCTTGAATACGTACCAATCTGGCTTTTGATCAATGCATAGCACGCTAACAGCGTTGCTTGAGACAACGAATAACTGGTCAATTAATATTGACAACGGTCTCTTGAATGGAGTGCTATTTATTGATCTTAAAAAGGCCTTTGATACGATTGATCAAGAAATAATTTTGCGGAAACTTGCGAACTACGGAGTTGATCCAAATGCTTTACGATTTTTTGCGTCCTACTTATGTAATAGATCCCAAAAATGCAGTGTCAACGGAGCGTTATCCAGTGCAAGTAAATAAACCAGCGGGGTTCCCCAGGGAAGTATACTGGGACCTTTGCTCTTTCTAATATATATAAATGATCTTCCTAATTGCCTCGATATATCCTGCGCAAAAATGTTTGCCGACGATACTAACATCACCGTCCCTGGTTGCACGTTTGCCGAACTCGAACAGGCAACCAATTCTGAACTTACCAATCTTTATAGCTGGCTAAAAGTAAATAAGCTTAGTCTAAACATCGCGAAAACTGAGTTTATGGTGATTAGTACTCGTCAGAAGTTACTTGCAGAAAATTGTAGTGAACTTAATATCTAATTAGATAACCTCTATCTATGTTCTTATCTGTGTGAGAAACTACAAAAACTGCAAAACCGAGCTGCTAGGGATATTCTGCAGGCCAGCTGCGAGGTAAATTCAAGCCTGCTTCTGGAAACATTGAAGTGGGACCAGCTATCATTAAGGAGAAGAAAGCATAAAGGTATAATGATGTTTAAGTCTCTCAATGGGGTAGCCCCAGTGTACTTGCATGATTTATTCAGTGAGCGGCACACAGACTATGACTTGCGTGATTCTTTCCGTAAGTTAAACTTACCCAAGCCGTGTACTAACTATTTGAAACGTAGTTTTAGCTATAGCGGTGCTTTACTGTGGAATTCTCTTCCTGAAAGTATTAGGGCGATCAGATCAATTGGGCAGTTTAAGAAGGAAATCAACCGCGCACTTGAAACATTCGATTCCCACTCGGCAATCTTGTAAATCAATTTTTATAGTTATTTTAATTTTTGCAAATAATTGTAATTAAAATACTATTGTTATTACTGATTTTTTACTGATTTTTAACCGAGTTTAAATAAAGAATTACTACTACTACTACTACTAGTACTACGAATTAGAAATAGCTACTACGTCATCTACGTCATCATTGGACCGATCTGAACGCGAATTAAGCCGTGAACCATTTATATGAGCAGTTCGCGTCCTATGTAAGCCGTACTCGTATAAATGGTTCTTTTCGCGTCTTATGTAAGCCGCGGCCAGAGTAAGCCGCGGCTTATTTTCTCTCGTATAAACAGCCCTAATATGGACTACCAACAGCGCAGCCAGAGTTTGAGCGATTTTGAAATTTTGACGTTTGCCGGTCAGTGTTCGATTTTTGTGGGTACGCGTTCTTAATAAACATATCTGGCATATTTCCTAACACCATTTTTACGGATGGAATCTCTAAAGTCTGTTATCCAATTGATGGAAAAAGACGCCTACACGGCTTCAGTCGATTTATGGGATGCCTATTACAGTGTTCCCATATCAATCCATGCCCAGAAATATCTTAAGTTTAAGTCGCAAGGCAAACTTTACCAGTTGTTAAAACCTGCTTATTCTACTTTGCGGTTGAAAGGACACATATCCTTGGGATACACAGATGATTCATATTTGTCAGGGAGAACATTTTCCATTTCAACGAAATGTTACAAATACTGTTAACATGTTTCAAGGTCTTGGCCTTACTATTTATCCCAATAAGTCGGTGTGCTACAAACTAGGAAACTGACTTTTCTGGGTTTCACTTGATTGGACAAGGCGTTCATTTGACAAGGCTGATTCTTTAAAAACAGCTGCACAAGCTTTGCTTCTGAGGAACTCACCAACTATTAGAGAGCTTGCTGAGGTTCTTGGGAGAATGGTTGCATGTTTGTTCACTTTAGTTGGTTTAGGCTAATTATACACGACCCCACAAGCTGCAAAGCCTAAATCCTAATCGTGTTTAAATAAAGGTTTTATCTTGTCTTATCTTATCTTTCCCAGGGTTACAACTTGGACCGCTTTATTATCGCAAATTGGAGAATGAGAAAATCCAAGTCCTCAGAGAAAACCAGGGGAATTTTGACAGCCCAATGTCCATTTCACAGACTGCAAGAGTAGATCTCATGTGGTGGATTAATAACATCCACAATAGCTATAAGTTAGTCCACTGGACTACACCAGATACAGTGTTGAAATCTGATACCTCACACCTTGGGTTGGGGGCAGTGCATGACGATAACAATACGGGATGTCAATGTTGTCACTGTGGCACCAGTCACATGTCTTTCACAAAAAACGAATGTCATACAAAGCGATTATGTTGTTGTTATTGTTATCTGGTCAAAGACTACCAGAGACGAAGCGAGCCTACAGGCCCGTAGGCCTGGGCCTACAAATTTTCAGCCTACCCGTCCTATATATTATTATGCCGTTGTGAGAGATAAACAATTTCCTGAAATTTTTCGCGAGCGTTATAAAAAGCAAACGCAATTTATCAACGTATCTTAGGTTTATATTAAACAATCGCAACCGATCTGTAAGGGTGAGATTACGAAAGCAATGAACTCTTTCTCTACCGGTCGATTTGGTCGCCTTTTTTGCAATTTTCGGAGGGTAGGAAGTCAAATCGACCTGGCTACTCCATATAAGGGGTTACTACGGTGATTTTGCTGGTCCACAACACCGAAGGCTCTATCTTTGTTGTCACGCTTGTCACGCTAGCTGTCGTTTATTTCTAAACGAACACTGCAGCTACAATTCGTTGCTTATTTGATTTATAAGTGTGTTTTTCGAGCCATTTTCCACCTCGGAAGCCCCCTGCCGGCATCATAAAGCTGGTTTGATGGGTAGAGGCAATCCTTTGAAAGAAAAAAGAGGTGAGAAGCAATTTCACACGAACTGGGCCACTCAAAGTATTCGAGCGAGTGATGGCAATCCACGGAGTGAAGTTGTGTCTTTAGTCGTTTTGTGAGTGGATTCCAGGAGCTGGCATGGCAATTTTTGCGAGTTTTGACTGGTAAATAATGCAATCGGTGAAATATTTTGCCAGCGGGACCGGGTGGCTCGACGCGATTCTAAAAAAAATGTGAAATGGAAATTGGCAGTCTAGGCAAGAATATCCCAGAATTCCTTTGGGTCACAAACGTGAAAATTACAGACATTGAGAGCAGCTGAGCTTTCCGCGAAAAATACTTGGGCTTCTATTAAGAAGAGCCTCGGGGCTTCCAAAGACCAGAAAGTATTTTCCATTCTTGTAATTGTTCGCTGGAACAATCTTCTCCGACTGAAGCGGCCGATATCCCTCGCGCGCACAGAGAAGCCACATGGTCTTTCATAAGAGCTACCATGCAGTGGCACAACAACCAAACAAATACACACCACTTGTTGTCTTTCGCCTGAATCAAAGACAAAAGGACCGACTTCGAAAATCAAACTTTTTCCCGATCCTATAAGCGCAGAGAGAAAGACATCTTTACCACTGCATGCGGTAACCTTCGATGACTTTCCGCTGGTGATAACGAACATCTTTGTAGTTTGCTTTCCGCAAACCGTACGCGATCTCGTCCTTGACTAAATGCATACGATCCTTAAAGGAAGCGGTAAAAAGAGAACCAAAAACTCACGTGCGAAACGACGAGCAGATTAGTGGTTTCATTTTGCGCTCTCGATCAATATCTGTTTGGATTGACGTACGCTTGACATCGCTATTCTCTGAATGGATAACCCGACCGGAGGAAAATCCCTCCTATTAATTTGGCGCGCAGCAATCGATAAAAGTCGTTCGCGTCGGGATGAACTGACTGCCAAACCGGAAACGAAAAGCGAACGACTTTTAGAAAGTCTACCATAAGGCTAGATTCCCAGTCAGTAAACTTTATTGACTGAGGAGGCCTAAACTGAGTAGGAAATGGAACATGTGAGAATGTCATATGGCAACCCTTGACCTTATCTAAAATGACTTTATCTGAAGTCATCTGCCTCCAAGCCTGAACAAAGTGCTGGATCCTACCAGCAACCTTTCATAAGGCTGTATTTACCTGAGGTTCTTGAATTAGCTCATGGATGCCTCCTGGTTGTGCTTCGGCGTGCAGTAGGTTGATGTGCGGTACTGGTTGGATGTCCTTAAAAAAGGCGTGTTGGCTGAGCCTCAACCTCGATAGGCTGACCCTCGAAAACCTGTACGAACCCTACCAGAACCTCTGTTCATGTGAGAGGATCTAGGCCAATGCAAGATTTGTTTTTATCCAACAGCTTATGGGTAACTTTATTGTCATGTGAGATATCTTTGCTCTGCTTGCATTGGTGACATCATCTCCAAACAGAGAGTCAGTTAACTTGACTTTTTGAGCATACAAATGAGCAGAATCTTTAGAAATTTGAGGGTTTAATGCCTCGCGACGCCTCTGAACCAATTCTCAGTTGGCTGCGCCTAAGCCGCACAAAGAGCCTTCAGTTAACTTCCATAGTTTGTCCAACAAGGCAGTTTTATTTATGTTGTCCTTTTCTTCGGAGCTCTTGAGGACAATGTCTGCCATTAAAGCTACATTTCTTGTTCCTTTAAAGTGCTACTATGACGAAATTCACTTCTTTCCTATCTAAATCATTTTAAAATATAAACAAGTAATCTGTACGAGAAGGAAAATGCTGTTTACTATTTTAAAATATCTGTCTTTGTTCCAGAGATATTCAAGTTTTTAAAATATGCGTATTAGCCAAGTGATGTCGTCATAAACTCAACCTAGTTTTGATCAAATATGATGAAAAATGATTTCTCATTCGAAAAATTAGAATTATAGCGATATGTTGTCTTCACTAGCACAGAAAAGAAGCAAAAAACAGTATAAGTGTGTCGAGAAAAACAAAGTGAACACCCAAACTCTGGGTGGTAAAAAAATTTGATAGCTGCGAGGGGTGGCAAAGTCAAGAAACTGTTTGCTTTGACAAAACGGCTTTAATGACTCACCCTCTCTGCGGTATTGTTGCTTTTACTGGTCACGTAATCAGGTCCATCCAGGGTCTCTCTCTCACGACTAGAGAGGAAAAGAGAGAAATCCCAGGTTCGAGGTTGAAAGATAGTGGACTCCGGCTTGGGCATTTTGCATCTCGATAAAGTTAGGTCGCCAGCCTCGAGACTGGTTAGTCTTTTTGGATAACTCGAAAATAAGTAGAAACACATTTGTCCTTTATTTAGAAAAACGTTATCGTATATTTATTTATCAATATTTAGCACATAAATGAGTTATTGACCATCGGGAGCGGAGCCTTTTGGCTTTTTTTTATTTTAAAACACGCGAAATGTTCGGCTTACAGTTGATACTTTAAATGTATAATTTTTAATTAACAGAATTTTTTTAATAGATATTACCAGTTATAAAAACAAATGCAACTTGAACTAATCCGCCAAATATACTTCAAATAAAGTGTTACCCTTTTCTTCATTTTGCTTTGACTTCTTGTAACCATTTAATCATAGAAAGGAACAACAAGAGTTGTCTGTCCATTTGTAATAACAGCATTCAAATATATACAAATTTTTCTCACGGCAGCAAAAGATCATCGAGGTTCCCACTTTTTCAATGCATGGCGGCCGTCTTCGAATCTGAAGCCGCTGCAGATGTCTCGCTTGTTCTAAAAACTCTTAAATTATGAATAAGAAATATTTACCCAGGTGACTGAACACGTGTTAAATGTCAAAAGAAATTCCGCATTAAGTGTCGTTAAAGTGAAATAACTTTTTCACAATGCTTTTCACAATATGGCGAACTTCTCGATATCGCCAGTAGTAGATGAGCGGATTTGATGAGGAATTCAGAAAAACAAAGAAAAAAGTAACGTGATATCGTACCAACAAAGAATCAGATTTTGAGGTTTTATACAACATTACAACACATAAATAAGGCACATAACAGACAATAAATACAGCATAAACAATCAGAGCATTAACGGCAGACTTCCTCTCTCGCAGTAACTCCGTCGCCCGCCGATTATTTGTTTCTTGAAGCTGTCGCTTTATTTG